>CAWVQL010000091.1:0-46318 GCA_963932265.1 Thymelicus lineola | reverse complement strand
GTTTAAAACTAAATACACGGTTTTAGCATTGACTTATATTATAAGGACTTGTTATAATGTCATATAGATACTTAATTATGGAATAGTTTATAGGACGAAATAATAAACATATTCGCGTCCTTGTCTAACGTATGAAATAAAAACAATCCAACTCTATAGGCAACAGTTTCGCTATACTGTCAAATTTTTCATGACGTCAGACGTGTGCCGTGTTCGCCATTTTGTTTTATCTCTTTACTACAGTGTAAATTGTGACTTATTACCAAGGTACTAAGGTACTAACTACTAAAACCCACTTTGACAAAGGAATGTCAAAGTCACGTCAAATTGGACATTAGCAGGAACAAAACCGCCATGTTTTGTTGCGTAGGTATGCACGATTTTTTCGTAGGTATGGCAGCTCCTGTATCTTAATGGGTTTTAGTGTCACTGTATGTACTAAAGAGAAAAAAGGGGTGCATGTACTTTTGTACGCGCGTGAGAAGATACTTCTTTGGCATCATTCAAAAACAATATTAAAAAAATATTAAAACAACAATATAAGAAATAAAATAATAATCATTTTTTCTAAACGAGCGTTTTTAAAAACGCGCGTGACGTTTTTCATCATCTTTTGTGTCACCTTCACCGTTTTACAAATTTTAAAATTTCACTCTCATCATTTTTTCCATTTATTTCATAACGCGCCTAAAGAAGTATAACTTCAAAAATTGTGACTATGCTGTCAACCGTTGAGGGGCCGTCCATTAATCACGTGATCTTTTTATAGCATTTTTTAACCCCCCCCTCCCCCTTGGTGATATGTAGTGAGGTTTAAGACTAACCCCCCCCCCCCTCCCCCAACATCACGTGTATTTTTCCTTTCTTATACTCTGCAAAAAGGTCTTTATACAGATCACCTACTTCCGACATTGTCTTAATCCAAAACATGCCGAGCCGGGCAGTCGGTGGAGCCCGTGAGGCCTTCGCTCGTTGCCTGGCAACGGCAAGTCAAAGTCACACTACACGCTGCTTTTCTATTTAAAAATCGCGCGTTTGACGAAAAAATAAATACACGTGATATCTTACTACACCCCCCTCCCCCTTCGTGCTATTTTCGTGATTTTTGTCAAACCCCTCCCCCCCCCCCCTTTCAAGCCTCACGTGATTAATGGACGGCCCCTGAGGAGTTCTCTCGGCTGGAACCAAAATTGTGTGTAGAATGAGATCTAAAGATCGAAAGATGTAGTGTTTTGTTTCTTTCACTCTCATGAAAAACGATAAAGATAAAGCATATTACAATAGTGCAATAACTAAAATAGGTTTATTAAGCGTTTATGAATTAGGCCGTTACTCTGTAATAGGAACCTTTTAAACTTAGGTATCTGCACCATTGCAGCATTATTTCAAATATGCGCCACGTATTTTCTTTCACCGTTTCTTCTCCTAAATTATAAAGCACCTTTGCGAAACGAATAAGATAACATAATTTTATCCTAAGTGAGTAGTGACACACCAACCAAAATGACGTAATGACTAGTGTCGGTTTCGGTCCAAACGCCTTGAACCTGTGGCTACATGCCATCTTGCAAACATGACATGACAAAATATATGTTTGTTCATCTAAGTGTTTGATAATATAAGTTTAGTTAAAGTAATACTTATATAATAAAAGTTAAACGTAAGTTAATAATAATGAATAATGATGACACTTATTTTTTATTTAATTTATAATTACTTCCACTGCCCGTAAAGAGGATTTTTGCAACGCGTGGACATACATCCTGCATGAATTATTATTTTATCGATTTCTGTAACAAATTACAGATTTAGAATTATGTCGGATAACACGATTACTCAGATATTTTCACTCACGGGAAGGCATAGGTAGGTTAAGTAAGTTTTTCTTATGATAAATACAAAAATAATATCGATAATCAAGATAATTTCGGCTCGGAAGCGAAATCTTTTCTCAATATGTCTCTTTTCTTCGCCCGTATCCGAAATTTTTCAAAACTTTTCATCGGATACAGTTACGGTTACACAGTCAATGTCCAGAATATTCGTTATCGTCAGGTCAATAACTTGTTCTCCACCTGGTCACTAGCAACCGGCTGGTAACAACTGTCACTTGACCTCAGATACGCTTATCAAATCAGGTTGTAATATTATTCCTAAAAATATTCAATGACATCTATACATATAAATAGTTTACCAAAAACAATTACTGACAAAAGAAATAGTCTTCGAAGAACATAATTATTAAGTATCTTGAGGAGTTCCCTCAATCCCCCACTTTGAGAACTTAACTCTGGTAAATATGGGACCAATCTGGAAGTAATTTTTACATAACTTTGTCTCGTGCCTCGGCCTAAGACCTAAGCCTGTGACGTCACACGGTTCAGCACTAGACGCTATCTATCTTCTAGCACTGTTAAACTAAGTGGTTCAATATCAGAACCCAGTTGTTTTGACTTTAAAACCGCTATTACTATAACTCCCAGAGTGTAACTGCTAGAGGGTTAAATAATGCACAGGGACCGTTACATGACCCCGCGGTGATCCATTTCAGGTGCAAACCGCATGGAAACCAGATGAGGATCGTTGAATTACAAAGTACCAGGCAGACGTCACGTTTTTCAATCCAATGTCTTGTGGTTAACGGTCTAGATAAGACCCAGTGAGTCTCAGGTCTAAAGTAGCTCTTGTTGGTTTCAAATTACTTGCTTCTACGATGATTTTGGGATGGGAAAGGGGCTTCAACTCCTCCAAGTCCAAGACACCTTCCTTGTTCATAGTGCGTCCTACCTGATCTCACTGATCCTGAACAACAGTTAAAGCACCAGGGCCACCAGGTCGCTCTATTTGGGGGTCGTTATAGGGGTGGTGATCCCCCTCCCTAACGCTCTCTAAGGGACAAAATCATAACTTGAAAATTTTGAAAGTTACCGTGGTAGTCATGAAAATTTTGCATATTGTACTAAAATTGACTACCACACAAAATTTCAAATATTATACTATTATACTACGAGTATACTATATATTGTAATAATAAAACTATAATATTATACTATATTATATATTGTATGTGTAAAATGTATGTTACTCAATTTATATGCGCACACTTTAATTTTTTTATTATGAAAACATGAAACATTTCGATACTGTAGGCTAGTTGATAGAGAACCTGCCAGCAAAGCTGGGGTCCCGGGTTCAATTCCCGGCCGGGGCAGATATTTATGTGACAGATAAAATATATTTGTACTCGGGTGCAGGGTATATATGTATTGGTCCTTCAAAACGTATGCTGAATGTTGGTAGTGTCTCCCCAAAATCAAATATAAAAATAGACCTTGATAACGAAGATAGCTAACAGAAGATGTGTTTTTAAGATAATCTCCAGAGAGCCGGTTTACAAAGCCATTGAAGCTCCAAAAGGATATTTATAGACGTGTGAACTACGGCGCGGTGGGAATGCCGAGACGCAACTGAAATAGATGCAAGGGATTTGTGTCAAGATTAACTGAAATATTAATGTTCTGAAGTTAAACGCTCAACCAATCTTTCGATAAAACGATCGGATACTGCTCTAAAGATGAGCTATTCAGAATGGTAAAACTTATTAAACTAATAAACTTTAGTCGAGACTTACATAACCGTGACTTATGCAACCCAGTTTCGTGTTTTATATAGGTTAAGTTTAACGATAACTGACATGTAACTATAACCTAACTTCGTGATGCGCAACCCATCCTTAGGGTGAGATCCAATAACCCTGCTTAGATTTGCTCTGCCTTGAAAATATCCGAACAAAAATAATGGCCCTATATCAATTAACGTGAGCCGTTTTATATGAATTATTTTTTGTAGTATTGACAAAGTGTCTATACTACAAAAAATAATACATCTCATCATCTAATACATTTGACTGTTGCCTAAGTAAAGTCCAAGTTAACCTCTGCTTTATAAATCTCACCCTTAGATCGTCAACATAGTTCAAGGAAATTGAACTGTCGGTGTCTATTCACCGCTAAAAGGAGTCCGTTCATCTTGACTCCTACTCTTCAGAATGTATCCCTGGAATACACCGACCGCCTTCAGTTATTGGGCATTGAGATATCCTCGAACCTTAACTTTGGGCGGTTCATTGAATCCAAAGCTAAAGTAGCTGCTAGGAAGCTTGGAATCCTAGCGAAGGTGCGGCGGTACTTCACACCACAACAACTATTAACCTTTTAAAAAGCACAGGTTCGGCCTTGTATGGAGTACTGCTGTCACATTTGGGCTAGTGCTGCCAAATGCCACCTGTCAGCATTGGATTCAATGGAGAGGCGTGCTAAGAGACTTATTGGTGACCCTAAATTGGTTGAGACCAATCTTCAGAGCCTCGAGCATAGGCGCAGAGTTGCTAGCCTCTCGGTATTCTACAGGATACATTTTGGAGAGTGTGGACATGACGAAACTATTATATAAGGGTTCCAATTTTACTTCTGAACCCTAAAAATGACGTGCATCAGTCAGTGTACATCAGTGATACCTGTATTATATTATTATGTATAAATAAGGATTATAGTAAGGTAGAGTTAACTTTGGTAGAGACAAATTAGATTGCGTTATTACTCACGTGGGATCGAATATGTATTGTATTAATGAGTAAAGGATAGCTCTTACCATCAACGACCACTTACCGTCATTGACATCAAGCGTGAAATAAAAAAGAAAAATAAGTCTGACGAAGACGGAAACGCGATTGATGATCGACACAAGTCACAATGTATGAACGTACAGCGTATTGTACACTTCAATATCACAGTCTAGCGCAGTTCGTATACAATTTGTTATGATGCCGTAATTTCTGCGATAGTACAATACGTGCGTGTTTTACTCTATGGCACAATGGTTGTTTATATAAATAGCGTACTGTGTACGACTCTGTCTACCGATTATTATTTTAAATTCGGAAGCCGGTGCAGTGTCAGTCGACAGTATACGCGTGGTCGTGATAGCGAACGGACGCGAGGTCATTTCAGTTGACGCGCTAAGTTTTTCAGTTTTATTTCTTGTTAAATCAATAATCCTTGATTGATTGCAGTGAAGTGTGGTGACATTTTTCAAGACAGGTATTTTTTCTTTTATTTCCTAGAACTTTTTGTGTTTTAATGTAAGTTGTTAGTCGTATGCTTAATTTTAGTTAGTTAAGGTGCAATGATTGATTTATTTACAATGATTTTACATAAATAATGACATTGAAACCGACGACATGTGGTTTGTTAATATACGTTTACAGGTAAGTCGGGGCCGGTTTCGGAATATTTCTTGAATGAAACTGTGGCATTTAAAGTTATTGAGTGTTTACATTAATTTAAGTGGTAATAAAAGAACAGTTCTTTTTAAACCTTAGTTTTGTAGATACATTCTCACATAGCGATTAAAAAATTCGCAATGTAGGACGTTATTCCCTGAAAACCGTGTCTGGGTTTTCCCCTGCGGTAATTTTATTTTCTAGCGTGTTAGCCGCATACGAGATTGAAACCTTTTTACATGTGTGTGCAATGAGTATAAATAAAAAAAATTGTCACAAATATGATAAATATTACCATAATAATATGGTGAACGCACATTATGTCCGTGCCGTACGCGCCGAACGCGCCGCATTTGTATGAAATCTTACGAGAGCGAGTTTTCATTCGACGCTTGAAAGGAAAAATTGACTAAGCGACATTGAGCTAACTTTACAGGAGAGCAGATTAAAGTTGAATTTTTAGAAAGTTGTTGTATCTGCCACAATGCCCACAATATAGATGATAAAAATATAAGGATTCCAAAACAGTAAGAATAACGTTGGTAGGAGGAATGCACAAAAATATATGATTTTTTTCTAAAAATTCTAACTTCAAACTGCTCTCCCACAAAGTTAGCTCAATGTCGCTTAGTCAGTTTTTCCTTTCAAGCGTCGTCGAATATTATGATTTGATACAAATGAGCAGATATACTTATGTGTGATTACCATAAGCCGTATAAACAGTAACACTACTTTTTCTCCGGTAGTTGGTAGTTGGGAATTGTTTTTTTTTTGTTGTAGTAGCTATTGACGAACTTTTGCGCTATCAATAACAAAGTTTCATATCTTGATGGTACTTTTGTGGATATATTTTAATTGTTTGGTGATAAATAGTACATGGAAAACTGTATACTCTCGTAGACACTTTTCAAAATGTTAGAAATATGCAAATTCCAATGTTTTTCTCAAATTTTCAATACAGATTATAGTGCAGTCATTGAAGCGAAAAATACGGTGTTACCTCCGAATTTTTTTACTGTGAACCGATTTGCATGAAATTTTGGAATTAGGCTTGTCTAACCCTTAACTTCAAAAGTGAAAATAATCTGAACTCCGCAAATTATTTTTAAGGGGTGTAAACAACCCCTTAATGGAAAAATTAACATTGAGCCATTTTATCGCTAGAAAACATGTGTAATAGTAAGTTTTGAAATTGTAAAGTGTTTTCTAACACAATTACCTCATATTAAAATCATTTTCAACCCCTTGAAATTCTTACAACCCTTGCTAACAACCCCTAAATTAAAAAAATCACAAAAAATTACTTTGGTATGACATAAAAAGATGTAAGTATAGAGTAAGTATTATTTTGTTCTCTATAATAATAGTCAAATTTTTAACCCCCTTTCAACCCTTAAAAACAACCCCTTGATAAAAAATTGTTAAAAATTTTTTTTTGATTAAATGAAAAGGATTTAAATATTATTCTACACTCTCGAAAGTGATTATCATAATCTTCAACTTTGCTACCCTTAAAACTACCCCTAAATTAAAACAGTAAATATATATGATTACATATTTAAAAATAATTTAATTATAGAGTAAAAAATTGCCATTTATTGAATAAAATATTTTCAAATTACATAAAATACAGTTTTTTTATTAAACAAAATTTATTGAAATTGGATATCTACTTAAAATATTATATTAAGCACGTGCTCATTCCTTTGCCGGTGGAAATATACTGGTCATATTAAAACGGATAAACGGAGCACGCACAGCTGATCACCTGGCTTTTTCGTTGGCCCCTTCACTCAAATGTGTTATATATACATGTAAGAACGTTGGTATGTATTCATGCCTATGTTTCCAAAATATATGAGCCATATTATGTATATATATACACGTTACAATAGTTTTGGGTCTCTATTATACTGCGTACTTTCACATTGCTCCAAATATTCACACTCCGAAATTTTCAGTTACTAAGTAGAAAAAAATATGATAAGTTTTTGGACCATAACTCCTTCAATTTTCATGCTATCACAATTTATAATAAACCATTTTAAAGGTAATTAACAGAGCTACAACATCCTTTATTGCAATATATAGTAAAAAACCTTTTTTTAAAACTGTGAAGGGTTAAAGGGCTTAAGAGATACTGTGATTGCGCTGCCGCGCGCTCTTTAAACAATCATATCTCCGTCAATTTTTGTTTGACAGAAATAAAAAAAAACCAAATTGTTCGTCAGAAAAATACCTAAATTTTTCATCCCTACACTTTTTTACGTATCTATCGTCATTTTTGAGATATTATGAAAAAAAGGTGTTTTATTTGTAAATTTGAATTTTTTTATTTTTTTTTTAATCTTGATTTTTTTTAAAAATATGTGTCCTGAAGCAGCCAAACTGATACAATCTATCAAACTCTTCATAATAAAGTTATTTCTAGGCGGAATACGATTAATTTTCATTTTGGCGGAAATGGCACTTATGAAACCCATTGATTTAAAAGAAAAAATATTAAATGGTCTTCTTATTTTCAATACAGCTCACTTATTTTACGTGCAAAAGACCTTTAACAGTGCTCATTTTAAAGCTTATTTCAAACACTACAAAAACTTTCTTTATGGCAGAATGCATAAAATGCATCTGTTCGCCGCTAGATGGCATTGAACACATAGATTAAATTTCAGACAAAATAAAAAACGGCTTTGATCTTCAATATCTAGCTTAATATTGCACTTAGAATGATTAAAAAAAACTAAATTGTTCGTTTTTTTATCTGCTACAGTTTTGGTTCTTATAAAATTTTCGATAAAACATATATTTTTGGAGATATTTGCAAAAGACCGATGAAAAACGTGAAAAAATTGCGATTTTTAAACGCTTTTATTTACTTTCACTTCGGAGCATCAAATCTTGTAACGTTAATTTGAATGACTTCCCTTTAATGAAAATTGATGAAATTTGGCAGACATGTGTATTTCCGATGACAATACACGAAAATCATATTTTAAACTAATTTTCATTGTTTATTTGTTGTTAAATTAAAAAAAACGATTTTCAGACTTTAGACGCATAATTCTCTATGTTCTATTTTACGTAGAGACTTGAAATTTTCACAACTTGTAGCTAATTTTATAAACTAAACATTATTGAAATAAAAGCGTTTAAAAAAAAAATTTTTTTTCATTTCACTTATTCAATTGCCAATAACTTGAAAAGTATTGGATTTTTTCAAAAACTTTATAGGTGATTTTTTGCTTAAAATTAGCCCTTCTATCGATATCCGAGGTTATTTTGAAAAAAAAAATGTCCACCCCCGAGAAGGGGTGGCAACCACCCCCAGGGTGAGTGCGGAGTTTAAATCATTTTCACTTTTGAAGTTAAGGGTAAGATGAACCTAATTCCAAAATTTCACGCAAATCGGTTCACAGTAAAAAAATTCGGAGCAATAATGCTTCAATGACTGCACTATTATGACCATATTTTGATCGATAGAAAATTATGTCCAATTATAAATTAAACAATTTGCATCATCAATAATATGGTAAGGTACCGTTTCATAGCTGGCTATTTAACATTTTTTAATAATCCACATATCTACGTTCAAAATGAATAACCTCAAAATGTTAGTTCATTGCCTCAAAAACATTACGATCAATGAATCTATTCTGAAGTTTCTTTGAAGTACCTATTAATAAGTTTCGAGTAACAGCATTTCTCTAGAAAGATATTTGGGAATACCGGGAACCACTTGCTTATTGACATGATTGAGAATAATTACATTTTTAGAAGCACAGCCAGAGTTGAAAATGTTGAAATTAGGCTGTCGCTGCGCGCAACAGGTCGAAAATACTTTGTGCTGACCTGTATCTGCAAAAGTATTTGGATGTCATTAACACTGAATACACTGTCTTCGGTACACCCGGTAACTGTACCTACCTCTATCCACAGAGTAGTTTTTTTGTCAGTATTGGGGCTGTCTTAAATATCGACTGCAATCTCATTCCATGGCTAGCAAAACAAGTTGTCGTAAGAGGCTTCAGAAGCTGGTGCCCTGCACTAAAGTTGGGCCTCACGCTTAGATTTAATATCAATATTTATTTTCGTCGTGTTGCGGCTCTTAGAAGCCTGTTTTTCTTTTAAGTTTGTTCAGTTCTCTCCGCCAACGCATCGGTGATGTTTGGTGATGCTGATATGCATGGAAATGGTGACCACATACCAGAAGGTGGCTTGTTTGAAGCTATTTATTTACGAGTACATAAAAAAACAGATATCATAATGACGATATTCATGTATGAGATCTAAGTAATCTAAACTAAATGAAAAGAAAAAGCAGATAACATTTGTTTGTCAGGCAAGGTTAGAACTCGAAAGATTGAGGAATAGGAGGAAGAATATTAGGGAGAAGTTTTGAGGACCGTCTAAGGGAAAGATTTATAAACGATGCCTTATAGGCTTTGCTCAGACTTAAAATTATTAAAACAAAAATAATGGTTCTAAATTTTCCATAACATTGCCATTTTATATGGTTTTTTTAATTTTCTCATATTAACAAAGTATCCTGTCATCTAGTACATTTGACTGTTCATCATCATTATCATCCTGCCCATTTCCCAATTTTATTTGGGGTCGGTGCAATATGTTTTCCTCTTTCACACTTCCCTATCAGCCGTTGACTGTTGTCAGAACAAATCCCATGTCTAAGTGCGCTTTATAGATTCACCCTCAGTCTAAAAACTAAAGAGTCATATAGAGCGCTGTAGCTTGCCTTTTAACAGAACTTAGCGACTGATAGAGAGATTCTTATAATATCAGCAGAGAAAGCGTTATAGGAAAAAGAGTTATTACAATTATTGGAACGTTTTACCTGCAAGCATGAGGAATGACAATTCCTTCTCGTGCTACTGGTGGAACAAGTTGGTGCCACGGCGAGGAAGAAGCGGAAAATCGCGAATGTTTGAAATCATAAATTCTAGTCATATCGTTTTATTATGAGGAAAATGAATTTTATTTAGTTTTTGGATCTTAACTTCCTTATCATCTTATCTTATCTTCTGATTAGACTAGTAATCATTACGCCTCGTAAAAAACTTTTAAATTATTCGAGAATTCAAATTCTTATTCCTTTCACTTGACGACGACGATGCGTTCTCGGACAATAAATCTAAAAATACTTTATCTACTGACTTCCTCTTCCCAGCTTCTGATTCTGACGTCAGTTTCTTAGGATAACATTTAAAAATTACCTTTCTGATTTTACTGCAAAAAAAACAATGTCCGCCTGCCAGTTTTTATTATCATTCACGCGCTGTTAAATCCTTTGCTTTTTATTATTTTGATTTCGTTCCATTTAACAGTTCAGGAATTGTCGCAAGGACTTTAGTAATAGATTTTTTTAACTAATAGGTTTTGTTTTTAAATGATGATTCAACTAGTAGCCAGACGCGGAAATGTTTTGCCTGAAACGTTTTGCTTGCCAAAATTTTGCGCGCTTAAAACGTGTAGAATTAGAATTATGGAGATTGTGATGTAATATGATAGGATGTATAGGGAAGTCCCGACGCCATAATAATTATGAACCAGCTTTAAATTCAGAGTTTAGCTTTTACATTCAGAATTTAAGAATTTAAAAAGATTCTATTTTCAGATTGGGATTGATTTTACCCATGATTGATGATATTATCGAAACAAAATATTTAATTACAATATGTAATCATTACCTTGGTACTGTCAATTTATTCAAAGCATCGTTAATTATTGCAGTCACGATTGTATGTTTTCCGCAGTAAATGCATCAAGTAATTACATACACCATGTACCTAATGCATTACCTTTAAAGTAGGTATAATTGTATATGTACTACATAGGTACTTGAATTGTAAATGTAATTGTAAATAGATTGGCATTTCTGATACACAAACTTTTTTCTGTGTGTTTGAACTTGGAAGTTCGTTCGAAAATTTTTGCTGAACAGATTTTGATGTTATTGTCATTTGGTCCAGTAGTTTCGGAGAAAATTGGCTGTGAAGGGTAGGGATAGCCCAGAGCCCAGACACACGAGTGATCTTATAAGTTTGTATACTAATAAATAGGTTTGTCGAAGCGAAGTGCCGCCAGTGTCGGGTATACCTAGTCATCAAGTAATTTCAGTTGTAGAATAATCAACATTAATCTTAGTAATTATAGTGTCGACGATCTAGACTTCTAGAAGCCTAGATAAAAATCACATCTACTTGAATACTAGAAGTCATTACAGAGTTACGTAATAATGTTGACGTATTGATGATGTAGATTTATAAAAAGCCGTCGCAATTTGCAAGTCGGACTCGCGTACTGAGAGTTCTTCACGAACTTATAAAACTGAGTAACAAATTAAATTTTGCTGTGCGAAAACTGACGTCGTGAACCACAGACATAGACCATTCGACTTTGGCCAATTATATGTACGTATTAATGAATGGCTTCTAAGAAGCTGAAGTCATGACTAAAATCTATTGCCCCAATCATATGTCATAATAAAAAATATTAGGTGTTAGAATTTCTCAAATTTTAATCTCTGGTCCCTCTAGCAGGACGTCAAATGTTATCCATAAACCCATGCATTTTACACAATCCAGTAAGTTTCCATTACAATCAATAAAATGAAACATTTAATTATTGAGCATAATAATCGTATGTGTTACGAAGTTAGAATTTCCTGATAGGACTATCAATGATGCTGCAATTTATTATTGCGACTGATAACTAATACAATAATGATTGTAACGAATGTAATGTTATACAACATTGTGGTAATTGGAGTGACTTGTCAACGTCTCTTTGTACAATGATTAAAGGTCGATGCATACATAACGTCTTTTTACCTTTACGGGACGGGACGTGAAATGGAAACATCGTTTCATAGAAAATGTAAACGATAGCGCATAGTACGCCATGGAACCGGGGCACGCACGTATATATGCCCCGTTCACGTCCCGTCCCCATCCCGTCCACGTTACGTATGCAGCGACCTTAAATCATAAGTAGATTAATATTATCCAGTTGTCAAATTACAATAGTTGAAATGGGTTGGAATAATAAAATCTACTGATTGAATGTGATAGTTTGATGCAGCTCATTCACAAGGAGGACGATTCGTGTTTTTTGCCGTAACGTAATTTTTTACGATTCGTGATTTTTTTGACGGCGGCAATGGTTTTTGTACCTATGGCCGTGCTCATACGAATCACGAATCGTCTTTAAAAATCAGATACGTCAAAAAATACAAATCAAGTATGACCATCTATTCGAATATTTTAACGAATTTGAAAAAATATCGTTTCCGTATGCAATGTAATCCCACATCCGTCATGACGTATCGGGTTTTTGACGAATCGTCAATGACGGGTCCTGTGTGTATCAGCTCTCACGGCTCGTTTAAACACATCTGTGATTGACAGAAATTATGTTTTACCTTAGCTGCGAAGCAAATCGGTTGATGTTTTAAAAATATTCCATACAAATTTTGCATCCCATTTCCTAGGGGGAAACCTTTTAATTTTCTGGGATAAAAAGTTTCCTAAAACATGACCCGGAGTGTTAGTAACAACTTCACCAATTTTCAACCACTTCATTGAAATCCGTTCAAGGGTTTTCATGTGATGCCCGGACAGACGAACAGACAGTTGAGTTTTATTATAGTATTGAATGTCTGTGGATATTGTAATGTTCGGGCCAAATCGTGATTAATTAAGTAGTGACAGTCTATAATGACGGATTTGTCACGGACAAGTTTTTTTGCCTATAAATTATAAGTGAGGTTTTCTTGCAGTAGAGTTTCATAACATAATAATATGGTGTATTATCTATTTTTAATGTAAATAAAGCTGATATCACGGCTGTAAACGACGTAATTCATATTCCATTCAGCATATTTCATTTGTATGACTGTGTTATCTTGAAAAAAAAGTTGAGTAACGCTGATATTGCTATTTTAAAGGACATTTTGACGGAATGATGATCTCGAAGGATTTTTGGATTTCCCAGTTTTTAGTAATAAGATATGAGTAAATGTTTATAATTATAATAAATATTGTACATATATCAATAATAATTCGTTGTATACTGTGCTGTGCCTATTATTAACTTTTAAGGGATGGCCGGGCCGGGTACTGGCACACTAGAGGCCGTATACCGGCACAGGGGGCCGTATACTGGCACAATCGCTAGTTTTTCACTTTATCCGATATATTTAAAAATTTATACATGGGAGTGCAATGGTTTTTGAAGTGAAACTTCTTTAGAATCGTTGTGATTTCAAACCGGATGCAACGGAAAAAACGACAGGTAAGAAACACAAATACAAAAATGTGTAGGATGAAGCCAGGAAAGAATGAGACAGAAATATTCGTCAGTTAAAATAAATAAAAACGACATCGCGACAGTAAAAATGCTAAGTTGTATTCATAGATGGCGCGAGGAATAAGATAGAAGATTCGTTTTATTGCTAGATAGATGGCGCTAGCTGCTCATTTTACTCTTCATATTATGTTAAGAGATGGTGTTAATTACCACTGTTTTCTTTTTCTTATGTTCGTGGTTATCTTTTAAAAAGTGCTAAGTTGTATTCATAAATGGCGCGAGGAACAAGGTAGAAGATTCGATTTATTGCTTTTTCATCTCATTATCTTGAAACCCAAATTTTGGAAAGTTTCACTTCTACCACGTGTGAATTGCACACATTTTCTTTTTTTTTATTTCACATCTTGACTATAATATAAGGGATCCAAATAAACATAGATCGACTATTTTGCGTGTAGATAACATATATTTCCACTCGCTCAAAGTGCTCAACTCCGCTAAAAGGCCGTATACCGGCACATCGACCCTACATACTTATTGAAAGCGTATGGATTTAATACATTTTTAACCGATTTCAAAAAAGGAGAAGGTTCTCAATAATTGTATTTTTATTTTTTTAATGTGTGTGTTACCTCTTATTTTATTCGAAAGCTGGTGCATGTCATGTGCTTCCATTGAAAGAGCGAGATCAGACTTGTATTTTTTGAGTTATCCCTAATTTTTCAATTCGATTCGATTATATTATACGAGTAACCGCCCTCGCTTTGCTTCAGTTTTCTTTATTTTTTACACCTTGGGTTACATTATTGGAGTTTTATTAAGGATCCCTATTTTTTTTGAAAATATTATATTATAGCCTATGTTACTCGGGGATAGTGTAGCTTTCCAACAGTGTAAGAATTTTTCAAATCGGTTCCGTAGTTTCGGATGCAAACAATCAAATTTTTCCTCTTTATTATTAGTATAGATAAGTCGGTTATTTTACATAATATTATATGAGCAATTATAATAGTATCGACTGTCGGTGTAATCGGATTACACCGAAAGAAAAATTGTTACGCAATAAATGACGTCATAGTCTCAACGCTCAGTTTGTCTAGACCTGCCATCCGACCGGTATTTCCCAGTGCCGTCCCAGAATCCCAGATTAATTTAAGATGAAGCTTTTAAAACCCGGCTTGTCGCTGATACTAACGAATAATAACTACTAATATTATTATGGTAACGTTTTCATGCTTGCCAAGCTTCGTCTTGATAATCCAAGTGTTCTTAGATAAGTGATTATAAAAAAAGTAATTTAAAAAATATTTTATTTTAACGTCATCTACATTTAAATAAAACATGGCTGTGAGATATCATTGTTTGAATGTTTTTATCAAAAAATCAAAATAAATCAAATAATACAATATGGGTAATAAATTAAAGAGCTCACCGTAAGTATTTCAAAAAGGTATATTATCATGGTATATTATATATTAGGAATATTACCTCCACCAATCCGCATTGGAGCAGCGTGGTGGAATATGCTCTAGGCCTCCTCAAGAGGAGATACTCGTGCCCAGTAGTAAGCCATTAATGGGTTAAAGCCATATTATCATGATAGCTTTTTTGGTAGCATGCGAGTTTTTTTTACTTTTAAATTTATTAACACATAGTTTTAGGATTGGCACTATGTCCAATTTTTTTCTCTCACGCCACACTCACCGAAAGGCGTGACTCGAGGTGCGAACTATGACGTCACCACCATCGCTAAGATGACGTCACGAAACACGCTCAACTTATCAATCGGAATGACTTGCAGAACGATCGCTATAATCATTATGCTGTATTTACTTTTTCAAGCGATATAATTATCTAGTAGAAGGCATGCTATTGCGAATTGTTATGTAATAATGTACTCTTCAAACCAGTATAAATAAAAAGATCTAAAACCTGACTGCAAAAAAAATTGACACCTCTTTGAAATCGTATGGTGAACTCTTTAATTTAATACCCATGTTTCATTCGATTTATTTTTATTTTTTGATACTTGAATCAAACGTAGGATTGCTAATCAATGCATGAATTTTATAAAAGTGAGTAGTTTTTGTGTGACAAAGTAAAAAATATCCAAAGAAACGTTCATATTTATAATATTAGTAGTATTAGTCGGACTCTACTATGCTACTAATATTATAAATAAAATATAAATACTTAATTACCCACTACATTATGCTGGCCAAACACGATCAAGTATACTTGTCAAGTTTGCAGCGGAGTTGGCGCGGCATCTAGTCAACTTGGTGTGTGGCCACGGTATGGCTGCCTGGCCGTATAGCTATCTCATGCACACTGGATGCCGTATCAAGTCTAACTGTAAACTTGACAAGTACACTTGATCGTGTATGGCCAGCTTTAGAAAAGGACGCCTGAGCTAAGCAGTTGGACTCTTTATGGATAGAAATAAATAAATAATATAAATAACGCTTCACACTCATTATAGCCCCACACTAGGATTCCCTGTGACGTGGGTGCCATGGACAACACACTAGACAAGGACATTCACACCCAGACCAAGAACAGAAATTCAAACTCATCATTCAAATTTCCGCCTCGCTGGGAATCGATCCCGGGACCCTCGGTGCGGCGATCCGGCATGGTAACCATTGCGCCACACGGGTCGTCGATGATGATGATGATGATGGTTATGTTAGTGATGATGATGATAATTTGTAAACGAAAGAAATAGAATGCATTTAGAACGTGGTTTTATTACTTTATGAGGAAATGGTAAAGGATATTGTCGTTTAGTTCCGCGAGGTTCTTCCGCCATGTAGTAAAGTTGCAAAAGTACCGTCAACGAAAATATAGAATCTATGATTACTAGTTCTCGCGATTTAATATGCATAATTATTTTTTTTATTGAAATTCACCCAATTTCATGTCTCATTAAGATTTTTGTCAGTAATTTTTTTTTCTAAATTCTATGATAAATTGGATTTTTATATTACGCCAGAATTTTTATGTTTGAAATTTTGATTTGGATAACCTACTTTTGTTGGCGACTGCACTTCCTTATCAACTATCTACTTCCCCTCCCCAAACACTTATCGTTATCAGTAACTTATCTATCTCTCGTTCTTGTCAAGATTTTAATTCTTGGTATACTTAACTTTGTATGCATGTTTATATTTAGAACGTTTGTCATAATTATATTTATTACAAGTACCTAGAGCATTTTCAATAGATGTTCTAAGAAATGTTTATTACCGTTGGTACATATTGTAAACGAATTTGGAATAATTTATCACTGTAGTAAATGTGTTTTAGGCTTCCGAAGTAAAATTGGAACCCTTATACATAGTTTCGTCATGTCGGTCCGTCCGTCCGTCTGTGTCCGAGGCATAGCGCCGAGACCCTTAGTGTTAGAAAGCTGTAGACCTTTTTTTAATTTAGTACTACTCTAAGCAAAATTAGCACTTAAGTAATTTTGGTTAGAGTCAAGTATCCCCCCTCCCCCTCCGCCGGCTAAACGATTGGAGTTGGACAAGTAAAAAAATTCTCAAAAATAGGTTATATCATGAATTTACAATTAAAACTATCACTACTATGTTAGCATAAGTAGTTATTGAGTAACGAGCGGTGACGTTAATAGATTACGATAGAATATTCTTCAAGTACACCAATCATTATGATATTAAGTTAATCAAATGTATGGCGCAATAAACCAGACGTATGTATTATGTATGTATGTCCTCGACCGGCAATCAATCCAGTGCATGTTCTAGACACTTCGTTTCGTCCAATACAAGCTTCGAGTGCGTTAGTATCAATGATATTATATATTAAAAAAAGGCAGATATGTCATAAGCGCGCGCGTTGTGTGAAGAAAAAGATAGCGATGTAGTTTTGACGCGAGAGCGATAAAGACGTGCGATAAAGCGATAAAGCGTGCCTTGCGGACATCGGAACAGATTTTTCGGTTGATTTGTAAGAGCATAACGTATCTATATTTATTCAAACATCATTGGTTAGTATGCTCCAGGTACATTCGGTTTGGACTCGATGTAAACAAACCATTAAAAATCCTTTGTAACTCTAAGCTTTGTAAGTTTTTCACCAAGCGTTTTTGTATTTCGCGCACCAAATAACTTTTATAGAACTAAATAATCATTTAGCCGTATTGGGGCGGCTTAGAATACTAAACCCAATTCCCAAGCCGGATGGGTGTCGTAAGAGGCGACTAAATCCGGCCCAGTAACTGTTTTAAAATCGATGATCGAGGTCTTAATGGCTATTTAATAGCCAGGTAATGTTTGTTTGCAATTGGACTTGGTACTTTTATACAAATAAAAACAAATAATTAATTATACATACATGCAGTAGGAATCTACATACAATTTTTTCTGCTGTTATTGTATAACGAATAGCAGTGATAGCCTAGTGGTTAGAACGTTGGTCTCCCGAACGCGGGGGCCCGGATTCAAATCCTGGCACGCACCTCTAATTTTCAAATATTATGTGCGTATTACAAGTTAATTATCACTTGCTTCGATGAAGGAAAACATCGTGTGGAAACCTGAACACCTGAGAGTTCTCCATAATGTTCTCAAAGGTGTGTGAAGTCTACCAATCCGCAGTTGGCCAGCGTGGTAGACTATGGCCTGTACCCCTCACATTATGAGAGAGGACCCCGAGCCCAGCAGTGGGACAATTATGGGTTGTTGCTTTGCTTTTGCTTTTTTTATTAACGTTAATTATTATTGCATCACTGATATTTCAAAAGTTTTTAAAGTGAACGTGATTTTAGTGTAGCAACTAAAAGTAATTTGTTACTAATATGGCTGATGTTATGTATGTATATAATTACAAAAATAATTTGTAATTTATTCATACGCCTCTAGTAAAATGTAATAGCATCCTATAGTAGGTACATACTATACATGTATGTATATAGTAATTAGGTACATACTTATCGTCAGTAAGGGATAGATCAGATAGGTTACTGAAACTGTCCCTTGATTTGTCATTAAAACTTTTTTATTATTGTTTACTACGGTAAAATATTTACTTAAATATAAAAATGTACTCATTTCTTTTTCTCTTGTTTCAGATAATTGCTGCCCAGTGAATAATTTAATTAATAAACAAAGTGCAGCTATCCTACAAGACGGCCGCTTTTAAATCTTACAAGAATATTAAATGTAAAAAGAAAAAAATAATTTAAACCCTAAAACAAGTCCGTAAGACTGTAAACTGCTTGTGATATTTAAGTTATAAAGAATTCCAAATTCGAATACTCAATAGCAATAATTAAGAAATATATTGATTATTTAAGTGTAGTGGTGGACTGTATAATCTGTGGAGAATGAGAGACAACATGAAAGCGTGCCAGCACACACTGTCAGATGACGTCGTGTATAAAGATGTGGTTGTAATTGGTGAGTAGACAATTATATATTTTTACTAGCGCTTTGCTTGCCTTTTCCGGGACACTAACGCCACAACTCAGAAAGGTTCGTTTATTTAGTCGTAAGAGTCCATAGCTAATTGATGTTAAATACGTTAAGTATCGGTTCATCTCAGTCATATCGCACCTTCAGTGGAAAAAAGGTATAAGATGAAAATTGCAATTTTACAGGAGAGCAAAAAACTAAAATATCAGTAAGTAGTCAAAGGAATTTACATTACGATTTCTTGCACAAACCGTCAAGATTAATGATAAAAATTTGAAAAAAATTGAGCATATTGCAGCTTTTGTCCTTCTTTCCAATCACATTAATAACTAGAATGACTCATGCTTTTTTCCACTGAGGGTGCGATATTTTTCTAGCGCTTTGCCTGCGTTTTCCAGGACAATAATTACCCTCTATTCCAGATCATGGTCTACTTGTATGCAAAGTTTCATGAAAATCCGTTCAGTAGTTTTTGCGTGAAAGAAAGAAAGAAAAGAAAGAAAGAAAGAAACATTTATTCAGTCGCAAGCGCGCAACAGCATTAAAGACTAAGAAACATCCATACAAACTTTCATATTTATAATATTAGTAAGATGTCCATAGCTGATAAACTAGCAGATGATACAACTGATGGTAATTGGCAACAGTCGCCCGAGGACATCAGGAAAAACCGACTGAATTGGCGGCCAAAAAGGATGCGAGGTATCCCCTTTATTTCGAACTCTTCGACACTGAGACCAGAAACATTTCACGGATGATTTTAGCAGGATTGCGATTAGCCAGGCTGCGAAAACCCTGACACCATTTATGAGAACCGTTAGCATTAAATTGGTGGTATAAGAAATAGTGATAGAGGATATATTGGAATCAAGATGGATGGAGCCCCTTCCACAGCAAATTATCTGTGTTATAAACTTCCAAATTTATTTAATTTTAGAGCATATTATATCAAAACATTGTGTTGTCAAACTTGATGAATACATGTAATGAAGTAATCTTATTGGTCCTCACAGATCTGTGATAGCATCTCAACGGGCGTAGGTCACAGTGACGAACCTACCAACGTTAATTGACTCTAGAACTCGCTGGTTATCAGCACCAAGCTTTTATATTGTTGAACTAGTGACAAGAGTTGACAAGTGACTTGACAAGTTATAATATGTCATAACTTGCTTCCTGTTAGATAAACACTGGAACCTAGTTTCTGAATGAGCACGCCCAAAGAGAATGCAAGCGCCATGCGCCAGCCGGCCGGTCTATTAATGACGAGACGAGACGTACCAATTACAAGTAATGAAATGTGGCTAATACTGTCTCGTCTCTCCCATATCGGATTTCGCTGTGTATCATATCAGCGATGTCAACAGAGGTTAATTCGTAATTCCAGTAAAAGTTACCAATTGATAATTGAGGTGACAATATCATGGAATTTGAGGCTTATTTTTGCTCAGTTTTGGACTATGCAGGGACAACAACATTGCTTTCTTTGGGTCCTGCAGGACAGTTAGTATAGAACGGTTGAGTAGTTCTTTCTTTATTCTTTTTCTCTCTCCCGGCAATACCTCGAAGTTTTTGATGTTTCTGTTGTTCTTGGACGACGGAGACCATTTACCATTAGGTGGCTTGTCGGTTACTTCTCGGTTCTTCATATAAATAACATTGATTGTCTGATTGCTTCTCTGTTTTCAGTTAGAGAGCGACTTTACCTCTATATCATGACATATCGTTCACTATCCACTACACTACGATAACACGTGGATAACGACCTTTAATCCGGTTACAGTAACAGATATGATAACCACACATGGCCCGTGTGACTGTTGTTGCCATGTGGACTGAACAGTGTCCAGTGATCTACATTTAGGTGAAAGAGTCAAGATCAACTTTTACGTAAATAGCCGTCAAACGTGCAGTTGAGAGATTTGATCCGTGGTAACTGACGTGTTGAAGGTCAGAAGGAATGCAGGGAAACTCGTTTATTAAGTTGGTTCTCCAATTGCAACCGAAAAACAGGAGAAAGAGAATTGGCTATTGCGCACCAATAAGTTTCTAGCAGATCCTGGGATCTGAAGAAGCTCTGGTACTTCTCCCATTAGCTGAAAGAAGGCCAAGATTGTTTTAATGGATTTGTACTTGCACTTTCCCAAACAGTCTAAAGCCTGTATTAATAAACCGATCACGGCTGAAGAGCGCGATATCAGATCTTACAAATGTCATTTTTACATGCGATTTGATGAGTATCTCATATCGAATCTTGATCGTAGAGATCTTAAAATCAGTCATTAATACGGGACTAAGTAACTTTGAAAGCTTCCCTTTGGGGAAACCCGCCATAAACATGCAAAAAATTCCATGATACAAATATTATAATTGGCCAAAGACATTACATTTGTCTCTCTCTGCCATTGTTACTAGCAGAACATTTGACCCATTGAGCTCCATTGACCCCTCAATAGACCCCAGTCTATTGAGTGGTTCTTCCATTTGATCACCCGTACTATTTCACTATTCAGATAGGGTTGTCTACAAAATACTGTTTTAGATACCGTTACACTTAGATATGATTTTTGAGAAAACACTTTTTTAAATAGTATTACTTGATTACGTGTTGTGATTTTTGAGACCAGAGATGATTCTGGCGAGAAGTCCGGGATTCGGTTCCTTCCTAGCCAGTTACGCGACAGGTAATTGTTTGTATGTTTCAGTGTGGTGGTTGTTTGTGTTGCTTCGTTTTCTCTAGTCGGGTATGACATTGTAGAAATATGATACACTACAAAGTCAAAGTCAAAATATTTTATTCGTATAGGTATCACTGATACACTTATGCACGTCATTTTTTGACTTTTCGGAAGGTGCTTTGTCGTGGAGGAGAAGAAAAGCCTAAAGAAACTCCTCAGCACATCTTTTAAAAAAATATTACAAAAAAAGATAATAATACAAAAGTATTTACTATTCGAGCGGAACTGGTTGCAGAGCTGGTCATTTCCATGCGTCTTTGTCATTTAAATACTCGTCTACACTATAATATCCCTTGCCTATTTAACAAGAATAAACATATATCAGTGATATGAGTTTCTGCCTTGAAAGTTGCCTTGAAATTGGTCATATCATAGTACACATATCAACTCGAAAAGGGATCTAATGATAGTTTTAATTTTCATCAAAATCTGCCCCGAGACTCCTTTGACCACTCGGTCTGTCTGTTCTGTGTTCTTGTCTTCTCAAACGAGTTGGAAAATACGTTATTTTTTATCATTTAGGTATATCTTATATTATATTTAATAATACACTTAAAAATATTTCCGTAATTTTTTAGGCTTTTTATTATTTCTTGCTTAAACTATTTTTGACTTAAACTATTTCTACAATTTAGAATGATTACAAAACACCCGTATTACTCGTTTCCCAGTCTGAGATAGAATGCCCTCCTGGGCCGCTCTCCAGACCGACCAACATCAATCCCTTGTTCATTGTTCTTTCTCACAGTAATATTTCACCCGAAACCCGAAACCAGCCAACTAAGGTGTGTTGACTGATGCCGGCGCCATGGAGTTCGGCGAATTACAAAAATAACGGTGTCTTTGTTCCTAGTATTAATCAAATAGTTTATTGTTAATTCTAAACCCTAACATTATACATCATGAAACATCTCGAATATGTTCTTCGAATTAAGTCCGATTTACACGTATTAAGCAGTTAAGTAAACAACTAAATTTTATGTAAATTAATACGTGTTAACAGACAATTTAGTAACTTTTTAGTTAAAATTTACTTATCTACTTAACTACTTAATACGTGTAAATCGGACTTTACAACGAATGAATTAGGGCTCCCACACAAAACCGCGAATTCGCATCGCATCGCAAATATCTGCGAATTCGCACGAACGCACCGCAAAAATTTCCGATCTGCTTCGCATCGCACATTCCTGCGATATTACGTCATCCTTGGTGACGCCATTTTAGTCCGCTCTGAGACAGCTTTAGAGAAAGACGCGCGGCGCCTGCGCCGCCTTCTTTGTTTATAAAAAAATAAACTCAAAAGCTCTTCAAATGAAGATATGCTCATTCTAAAATAATCAAAAAATTTATCTTCTTCAGTTCTCAACGCATAGTACTTATTTTGAGTAAAATAGTTCCCATCAGAGTTCATAATCGTAATAAATGAATGAACCCAGAATTTTCTTTTTCTTTTATATCTATTTAACAATAACAGCAGTGCAATAATCTTTTTGCGATCCATCTTACGCTTCCTAAAAACACGTCCAGTACGGCTGACTACACTTGAACGAATGGTCGCCCTACCAAACGGTTTGCCGCACTAAATCGTATCGCAGAAATTCGCATCGCAAGTTCCTGCGATGCGAATTCGCATCGCATCGCATCGCAGTTTTGTGTGGGAGCCCTTATTCACATTAGAATCGGTCGATCACGACACTTTATTTTCATTAAAAACTGGTATCATTGTAAATGTCAAATCGATCTGGTCTGGATTAGTGATTCGCCTATACTAGGTAAATCGCGAAGAGGATACATATTTACGTCAACAGTACAAAAATTACTCATTTGTACGGGAAATCAATATTGTAACAAGAAAAGCCGCGTCAGCTCTATTACAGTACAATAAGGCCTTAAATTACCCATCTGACGTCACAACAAAACAATTATTGCACGTGTAATTTTACTCGCTACTGATGTGTAGTATGTTTGTTATGCCCTCAAAGTAATTACCGGAAAATGACGATAATTGTAAAGTTTATGACGCTGTAAAACCGTTAATCGATTCAGTAGTTGTTTTAAGGTCGTAACCCATCTACACGACACCGCTCCCACCCAACCAAAGTATGAGAATTCAAATATAGACTTAAAATCGTGCTCTGTAGGTGCACTTTACAGTAACAACAAAAATTAGCAGCCCGCGCGCGGGAAGCAAGCTTACCGCAACCTTGCCACTCAATAGTTGCATCTACAGAGCGCGATTTAAAGTTTATATTTGAATTCTCATACTTTGGTTGGGTGGGAGCGGTGTCGTTTAGATGGGCTACGACCTTTAGCAACAAGATGGAGGCGCAACTGGTTCACATGATGTGGTCACCATATTCATTAGCATTATGAGACTGGATGGAAACAGAAAAATAAACAAATTAATATGGTTAACTTAGTTACTAGCAAAGCAACAACCCATAATTGTCCCACTGCTGGGCTCGGGGTTTCCTCTCACAATGGGTACAGGCTATAGTCTACCACGCTGGCCAAGTGTGGTTGATAGACTTCATACACCTTTGAGAACTTTATTAAGAATTCCGGTGTGCAGGTTTCCCCTCACGATGTTTTCCTTCACCGAAGCAGGTGATAATTAACTTTAATTAAATCTAAATAATTGTCTCGTTGAGCTGAAAATATACTCCGGGATTTTGAATCAATACAGCAACAAACGCAGAAAAGTTTTTTTGTTTTCAGTTTTTAAAAATCTTTATCACTAAATTAATAACATTAAGGAACTGTATCACACAGACACAATATCTTAATGTCTGTAGTATTCAATAGTTCCTTAAATAAAACTATAATAAGCTTTACAAATTAAATAAGAGTAAAAGAACCATGTGTCTCAGTTTATATTTCTGTGTCTCGCTAACGCCAAATAAAATTAATAAAATTAGCGGTGTCAATGGTGTCTTTAACCGCAGCCCTATGCCGTGAGTACGGACAGTATTCGTAGTTTGTCGTAAATCATCTGGAACCTTCCAGGCTATATATAGACCTGGATAGTACAGCACTGCGCGGTCAGCATTCCTGCCGTTGTCAGGATAACAGCACGCGATGTATGACCTTGAACCTTGAGCTTGAACATGGCAGAGACCTACATACATGGGCACAAATACTACCATTGTAATATTTAATATCCATGTCTTATGATGAAACTAACAGTGCTAAATATGGATATTCAAAGTATAACGTTTGTGAAAGAAATCGTCTTGGAATATCACATACCAAAATCCTCCTCATGGATTTCATTACCAGAAATATTATATGGGACCAATGTACGGTTGCCAGACGGCCTGGAAATGCCATGGAAATGCGCGATTTTTCCAGAAGTTTACGTATTGTCCCGTGTACAGTAATTAGACTTCCGGTAATTAGCAAATTAAAGGGGCGCCAACAGTGAGTGCCGGTTCGCGAGCTATTTTTGGCAACGAATCGGTAATGCCTAGTTTGTGAAGAATAATGGTGACCACTTACCATCAGCTTGCTCATCCGCTCATATTTACACTTTCACTGACAGCTGTCACAAAAAAAACGACAACCCAACTGTCATCACTGACAGCTGTCATTTGAAAGTCGAAGTTGGAACTGTCATCGACATAATAAAATAATAATAAATATTGCTTTAATTTCCTCTCACAGAGATCATGTTTAGGTTTACAATGTTTGCTTAAATACTATTATAACAGCTTACAGCTTTGTGGTATAATGTGGTATAAATACATATTTTGATAGTGTAATTTGTAGTCTCTGCACAGTGCTTATTCTTACCAACGTGATTAAATTTGTTTGTCCGCCCATTGTAATTCAATGTATGAATTCAATAAAGTTTAAATAAATAATGATAACGATATGGTAATTGTCTGCAGGCAACGGTCCCAGCGGCATGGTGACGTCGTTCATGCTGGCGGGCAATGTGCCCTACCTGAAGAAGGTGCCCGAGGACCTGCCCATCGACGAGATGCTCAGAGCCAGGTCAGCTGCCCTCATCACATGGTCACACACTCACATTCTCATTAGATTTGCTCCTACACAGGGCTCCCTGGCTGGGTTGCCAAATGGTCGGGATTGGTCTGGATTGTCCCACATTTCACATGATATCCAGAGTGCCGACAAAATACAAAATGCCCCGAAAATTCACTCGATTCAATAGAACGCGTTTGCCGCTGCACGCGCTCTAGCCGTTTTTTTTCCGATAAATCCCGACTTTTTGAAGTTTCAGTCTTGACATCTGGCTACCTTACCCCTAGAACAGACAATTAAAAGACAAAAGTGTTGTGTTCTACTGATGTCATTACACAATCACACACACACACACATAATAATTTAGGTCGGCACTTCAATTTGTAACTTGATGAGTTAAGCTTTCAATACCTAATTTTCATCTTTCTCCGTTTTTAGTATCTGTTTCAAGTTTTCTTTGATAATCTTTTGAATGTGTTGTGTAATTTTCAGATTATCAAACCTCCCACCTGGACAAAGTCTGTACGAAACTGATCTCATGGAACTAGCTGAAGGTTTGGAAGGGAGGAGTCAGAACCCGATCCCACTGCTGGTGAGTACCACTTCCACCACCATACCCAACACTACCATACCCACCACCATCTTTTAAATTAATAGGTACTCGAAGAACAACAGTGAACTTTTTTAAAACCCATTTTTCGCTACGGCCACCAAAACTACTTATCTTATATATAAAATTCTCGTGTCACAAAGTCAAAGTCAAAGTCAAAATATTTTATTCATATAGGTATCACTGATACACTTATGCACGTCATTTTTTGGCTTTTCGGAAGGTGCTTTGTCGTGGAGGAGAAGAAAAGCCTAAAGAAACTCCTCAGCACATCTTTTAAAAAAATATTACAAAAAAAGATAATAATACAAAAGTATTTACTATTCTGAGCGGAACTGGTTGCAGAGCTGGTCATTTCCATACGTCTTTGTCATTTAAATACTCGTCTACACTATAATATCCCTTGCCTAACAATTGTGTCTTTACACGTTTTTTGAAAGTTTCTATTGGCAAGTCACGTATTAATTTTGGGATTTTATTATAGAAATGTATACCAAGCCCTATGAAAGATCGCTGCACTTTACTTAGGCGGAACGAAGGCGTAACTAATTGATGCATTCTTTTCGTATGGCGATTATTAATATCAAAATTTTGTTTATACGCGTTTATATTCTTCCGTATAAAAACTACATTATTGAAGATATACTGGGAAGCTACTGTAAGTATACCTATTTCCTTGAACTTTTCACGCAAAGATTCCCGAGACCTAAGTTTATAAATAGCCCTAACTGCCATCTTGCTGTGGGGCTGCTTTGCCCCACAGCAAGATGGCATAAGACATAACACTGTGGAAATAAGCAAAATAGACTATCCTAGCAGTTTCGACGTCTGTATACTGCCTTATTTTCCTAACAGCAAAAGCAGCCCTACCGAGTTTTGTCGCGAGATTTGTTATATGTGGGCCCCATTGAAGTTTACTATCTAAGGTCACCCCTAAAAAGACCGTCGATTCCTCCATATGCAATGTTTCGTTATTTAGTTTAAGAGATTTGCTGACTTTTTTAACATTAGGTAGCACAAACTCTATACATTTCGTTTTTTTTTGCATTTAATAGTAAATTATTGATAGTGAACCAACGCGACACATGCGAAAGAGCACTATTTACGTCGTCGAAATTTACTTTATTCCTTTCACACTTAAATATTAGTGATGTATCATCAGCAAATAGTACAATATCCGCTTGGTTCTTTACATAATGTGGTAAATCGTTAATGTATACCAGAAAAAGAAACGGACCCAAGATCGAGCCCTGCGGTACACCCATCACAGCCGGTGACCCCGATGACTTAATATCGTTTATGCTCACTCTTTGTATTCTATTACTCAAATAAGACGCGATCAAGCTAAGGGCCTTGTTTTTTATACCATAGTGGCCAAGTTTAAACAGCAATGTTTCGTGCTCAACACAATCAAATGCCTTAGATAAGTCACAAAATACTCCTATGGCATTATGTGACGCCTCCCATGCTTCAAATAATAGCCTAGCCCCGGCATCGGTTGTACTACGGCCTTTAGTGAAACCGTATTGCTCAGGATGTAATAATTTATTATTGTTGAAATGGGTTAGCATTTAATTCAATATTATCTTTTCGAAAATCTTACTAAGGGTTGGTAAAACAGAAACTGGTCTATAGTTATTAAGATCAGTTTTTTCACCTGTTTTAAATGTTAGTTACCATACTCCTCCGAAACGGCTTGACCGATTTTTATGAAATTTTATATGCATATTCAGTAGGTCTGAGAATCGGCTACTATCTATTTTTCATACCCCTAAGTGATAAGGGTTGTCCACCCTAACATTTTATTTTTATTTTTTGGATAAATTTTTATTTTTTATTTTTTTTATAATGTGGCATTAAAAAATACATACAACCCTAAATTTTCACCCTTCCTTCACACCAAACCCTATTTTTTAATATGATTGTTAAGCGATACAAAGTTCGCACGGTCAGCTAGTAATTAATACTTTTTCAAAGGACGATTATAATATAAAAGGAAGAAATTAAAAAACGTTGTGTATGTAGAAACAAAATAAACAAACAAAATTGTTTACATGAAGGCAACGCTACGAAAAGTTCAATCGTTGCGGTCACCATATCGCTATAGGGTGACCGCGCCCGATAAAGCATAGAGATAATGGTAAATAATTAAGTATGTAAGTAATATTTTTCCAAGTGCCATTAGAAAGGAATGTTCGAGATAATGCAAAGGAAATAACTCTTTAGTGAAGGAGATTTCTGTCATTAACTATCGTTAAGTTGTTTTACAGTTGACAACACTAGTACTGAGTACTGACAGACGTCAGCCATAGTTAAAATTAATTTAACATGACGTTATGGTCAAATCAGTAACAACGCCATCTAGATTCGGTAGTTTGCGATCATCAAATCAGCCACCATCTAGATCTTCAAAAAAAGGAGGAGGTTCTCAATTCGACTGTATTTTTTTTTTGTTACCTCAGAACTTTGGACTGGGTGAACCGATTTGGATGATTCTTTTTTTAATCGAAAGCTGGTGCTTGTAGTGTGGTCCTACAAAAATTTGAACGAGATCTGACAATGGCATCCATGTCAAAATCATATGTCTTAAATTTGCATTAAGTATGTGCGTGATAAATGGACGAATAACTCAATATCGCGCCAACCGATTTCGATGATTCTTTTTTTGATTGAAAGCTGGTGCTTGTCGTGTAGTCCCACATAAAAGCGAGATCTGACAATGGTATCCATGTCAAAAGTACAATGTACTTCGTTTGAAGTCGGTTATTTTTTTGTTAAAATGTTAGTACTATTAAGTGGTTCTACTCCAAAGCTAGCAAAAACGTTCTGTTTGTTGGTCTTCTTTTCATAATTATACTCATAAATTTTCATACCCCGGGCTTATATGAAAATCAATTCTGAAGAAGTTAAACACCAAAAAGTTGAATGTTTAAATTTACATGCGAAATTATAACCGGCATCAACATGACTTGCTGTTTCCGAGCGTTCGGGAAGGATACCGGTTCTGTTGAAACTTGTAGGAAACTCGTTACTGAGATTTATTACACTATTTAACTACTTTCGGAGGTCCCTAGAAACAAGCACGGAATAAGTTATTACTAAAATTAATACTTATTAAGATACTTTGACGACCCGTGCGGCGCAAGAGTCCTCGGTTCGATTCCTCACGAGGCGCAAGTTTGAATGATGAGTTTGAATTTCTTTCTGTTCTCGGTCTTGGTGTGAGTGTTCTTGTCCCTATGTGTTGTCCATGGCACCCACGACACAGGGAATCCTAGTGTGGGGATATGAGTGTGAAGCGTTATTTGCTTGTGGCTGCGTGTGCGATGCCTCTATCTTTTGCTCTTTTCTTCTCCCTCTTAATCCCACTATTTCTCCCCTCTGTATCACTTCTCTTCTTTTATCTTCTCTTTCCCTCTCCCTACATATCTTTATCTCTCTCTGTGTGTATGACTGTATGTGTTCATGTGATTTATCTCTGTATCACGGCAAACCTTTAGAATAGGTCGACCCTGGAGGAGGCGATAAAATAGCGTGCTAATGTCGCGTTAAACAGATCCAGAGTTGTGCCAAAACACTCAATCTTTCGAGTTTCAATTTCTGTCGTTCCTTACTTATGTTGTTTCTTTGATATCACTAGTAGTAATACGTTAATAAGCAGTGAATTGTACAAAGCCGGCTTTGAATTCTGACTACAATTTCGAATGCTGTTCTTACAGACTTCATCCCACTTCCTTCCTACTAATGTTTGTAACATTAGAAATGTAAAGTTTGTGAGGTATTGATCTTTGTTACACGCAAAAGGTACTGAACTATGGATTTTCAAGAAAGTTAATATACTGATAGACCATGGCCTGGATGCTGGAACGGGATTAAGAGCCATTTCGCAAAACTCGGTTGATAAACTATAGGTATTTGAAGCGGCTCCGCGGCGTGATATTGCCTCGCGCGGCTCGCGTCGCGCTTGACCTCAGTTCTGTGCGAGTAATCTTCTTGATACTTTCAAACGTAAAAATTTTAAAATTATGAACATATAATTTTAATTATACACTTTGTGACCACATACATGTATCTGGTTTGTGACAATATAAGTTTATATATCAATTAAGAGTACAATGTAGTAGTACCATTATCGGTAACTTATTTACATAATACATTTTAGGTACCTACTTAGGTACATCACAATAAAGATGTCCAATAGATGCATATTGCAAAAATCAATATTTTGGCAAATCAACGTGAAAAATTAAAAATCACGTTTTTTCAAGGTGATCTATAAAATGCAATATGCGTCCATTTTGCCTGCGATATTCGCAGCGCGTCGAAATACATAGGTATACCTAAATTCAAATCAATCGGAGGGTATAGAACCGGGAAATCCCGGAACCGAAAATCCCGGGATTTACAAAGGAATACGGTACTTTTCAAAAGAACCAGGAAACAAAATAAAAGAACCGGGAAACAAAATAAAAGAACCGGGATTTTCTGAACTTTTGGGAAATAAAAATATGTCGCGTCGTGATACAAAAGATAACGTAAAAATAAAGGTAAATACAATCCATACACAAAAATGATTACAGCTTTAAAAAGAAGATATTCAGAACGTCGGCTACATGAAGCAGCTATACTAATATAATATTATTTACACAACCCAGATCGATATTTTTCTAATATAAATGAAGATGATTTAACTCTTTTTTCTCGTCCAAGCAGTGCTGAATTGTGCAATACAATTGTGTTGCTTTCATACAATTAATACGAAACTTATGTTTGCATGTAAGGTATAATAGTATGATGGTTACTCAATCACGGCAAACGACTATACGGATTTGGGTAGAAAACAGTTTTTCCCTATTTAATGCTCCTGAGAGATAAAATAGGAAACGCGATACTAACTATTTTCACGCGGGGAAAGCCGTGGTAAAATAATCCCGAAAGAACTGAAAATCCCGGGAATCCCGGTTCCAGCATAGGCGAGTACCGAAAATCCCGGTAATTTAAAACAGGATCGGTTTTCGAAACCCTAATCATTACCGTGATACAAAAGATAACGTAAAAATAAAGGTAAATACAATCCATACACAAAAATGATTACAGCTTTAAAAAGAAGATATTCAGAACACTATTCTTTGAATGTTAAAAACGAATTCTTTATTGTTTTCTGTTGGTTTACAAAACAAAATATTGACAATAGTCTAGTATAATAAATTATGAGAAACGAAATTCGCACTTTCCTCCCAAACCACTTGCTCTACAAGAAAAATGTATGGCACATAAAATGTCAATCTTTTTATGGGCTACAACTTTTACTCGATCCTTTCGGAAATCGTCTAGGACGCACCGTTTAGGAGATATAAGGAGTTTTCGGAAAATTTGGGAGGGGGGGGGGGGTTAAGGTTGGGCCCAATAAGATTGGGTAATGTTGCAAGTATGAGTACCACAGGGCGGATGGAAATTCAGTCGGAAATCGTCTAGGACGTACCGTTTAGGAGATATATGGTATTTTAGGAAAATTTGGGGAGGGGGGGGGGTAAAAGTGGGTTCAGTAAGATTTAGCAATAAGGTTTGGGGGTTTACTAAAGGGGGTTGAAATTTCCGTCTAAACTTGTCTAGGACGCACCGTCTCCGAGATATCCGGGATTTCCGGTTTTCCAAAAATCTATATCCCGATATCCTGATCTGCCGATCTGCGCCTACCTGATGAGTGCGGTATTTGCCCGGATGCCTCCCAGATTATCACGACGCAAAATTCCACTTTTGGGTGAAGAACTGAGGGGGGGGGGGTATAGGGGGAGGCGAGGGGTTGTGAAGGGAAAAAATGAGAGGGTGAAGAGAGAAGGTGAGAGAGGGTAAAGGGTGTTGTGTATTTGAGATACGTGAGTTTTGGGGAGTTGACGGAACTTGGGTGCACGAGAGTTTCCAAACAACGAATGTATTATCTTTGACTAATAATAAGTGACTATAGCTGACTAATGTCGGAGCTTCTATCATTCCAACATTTTGGCTTAGCAATAGGGTACCGTTGACACCGTTTGGGTACGGAACTCTATAAAGTACAGATTGATCTAAAAGTTGTATAAATAAAGGGTATGTGTATACAAGTTATAATTATTTTTTTTTTTTTTTTCTATGTAAATATGTAATTTACACATATAACAAAAAACCTAAATACTGTAAACAGTAACTAATGTCTAAAAACGGACAATGTTTTATTTCAAATTACAGCAGTGACTTCCAACCCAATAGGGGTTGAATTTCCAAAAATCCGATAGCCTAAAGCCTTCTTCGATAAATGAACTATCCAATACAAAAAGAATTTTTCAATTCAAACCAGTAGTTCCTGAGATTAGCGCGTTCAACCAAACAAACAAACAAACTTTTCAGCTTTATAATATTACAATAGTAATAGTATAGATTAGTATAGATATAGTTATATTTTGTACATATGTATGTTCGTGATTTTCTCCGTTACTACTTACACTACATAAATTGGAAAGAAATAGTTACTTAATTTCTATTGTTTTCTTCAAACCAAAGATGTTTAAAGCAGAATATTACGCAAACGGACCCCTGAATTGAAAAATGGTCTTTTGAAACCTATAATATTTTTGAAAGACCTTTTCAACGATACCCCACATTAAGGGGTAGACGAAGAAAAAGTCATACGGAACGGACAGACGGACGGACGGAAGGACGGACGGCCGGACGGGCTAGCCGGCCGGTTGAAATAACGAACGGACTAGACATGATTCCGATTTGACTACAAAACCCTGAAAATTATAGAAAACTAAAAATAATACAATTGACTGTAACTAAAAATTCTCACGTGATCAAGACTGTTCAATGGCAATATAATTACGTTACTTTTACGAAATCTATTCCTTAGATGGCTAAAGCAAAAATTGACATAGGTCCGACGTCCAAGAGTGCTGCCGCACGACTGATTTGATTTCGCGCCAGTGCGTATCTTTATATGGTAAAGTAAATTCGTTTTAATAAATTATTTTTTGCAGTAAGATAAAAAAAAAATTACGTGTCATATTCGACAAAGACCATATTTTATTACTACATAAATTTTTGATGGGAAATACGCTTTATTGAATACAAAAATCGATGGTAAAGTCATGGCATAAACCATGAAAATTGGTAATGTTATTGAATTAATTTTGAAACGAATATTATAGTAATCGTATATCCCTTGTAATAAATGCAAAATATAATATATGAGTGTTCTCTAGACATTTTTTTTTACTCAATTTAATAAAACTTAATAAAGAAAATCAGTGTATGAAATTGACTCTGTCGTCCTTTTGCTGAAAAATAGTTATGCTAGATTGACAGTTACGCAGAAACAAATTAATATTTTCAAAATTCCGGTAAATGAAGATCCAAGATGAAGGATTGATCTATTTTATGAGTTCATTTGCCAGCATTAATATCTTTCTTATGATACTAATTTTTGACATCAAATTCTTCATTCCGCGCGTCTAACCGCGAAATGGCTCTTAACATTAAGGGTACTTAATACTTGTTATCCCGAGAAACGCGTGCAAATGAAAGCTCTAATTTTTCACTAAAATTAGTGTTAATTTAATAATGTAATATGCAATAATTTAATCTAATACCTTGAAACGAGCAATTCTTGTATTACTATATTCTCAGAATCTCTGAAAAGGATTTTCTTGAAATTAAGTATGCGGGGGGTTTCGGGGGCGATAAATCAATCTAGCTAGGATTCATTTTTAGGAAATGTCGTTTTATCCGTGGTTTCAGGCAATGAAAAACTGCTACAATAAACTCTTCCTGACATCTATTGGCGAGTAGCAACACTAAAGCTACTTCAGTAGATGGCGTTGTTACGCAACACTAAACTGAGCAAAGCTCGGTCATCCGGATACTTTCAATAAAATTATGCTAGCAAAAGGTACAGCCACGTTCGATAAAACTTCAAATCATAATATTTTTAGCCCCTGAAAAAAGACAGGTGTTATAAATTTCACATGTCATGTGTGTGTGAATCTTTAAACGAATGAACATATTTTGATGTGGTTTTTTTGTTTAAAAACTGACGCGATCGAGATGGCTGTTAGCTTTGGTGAAAATAAAATTGTCGGGGTTTTGTAAAGTTCAAAAATTATATTTTTAATGTGGAACCAATAAATCGGTACTATGCCTAGCGCTTGACAGTTTTTTGTACGCAATTTGAATATCCGATTCGTAAATCGCCACATGATGCAAAATATAAGGAAAAAAAGACCGGGCATGCCGCGGTAAGGTCGGCAAAAACATTAGATTTTTTATGAGAGCAGTTATTTTTACTCGTGCGGTAAAGTGACAGTCATTCCGTTTAATTGATGGCTAATGCTACGATTTACTCAAATTATCATCATAATCTCCATCCACAAGGTTGATAACCTCAGAATCATGATTAGCGTAGTTTAGCTATTTATTCTTCATGATCTCAGTGCCTTAATCATGATATTATGTGTGTTATGTATGGTTGGCTAATAGCCCGACGACTTGTGTCGATCCTAATGTTCGGTTTACATGTATAAGTAGTTGAGTAGATTACTAAGTTTTAACTTAATTATATGTGCGCGTCCAAACGTAATAATTTAGTAAAGCTCCTTAGTTATTACAATTCTTCACAACTTACTTAATTACTTATGCATTTTACTATACTAAATTTTAACTAAGAAGTTCCTGGTGATAAGGCCCGCCCACCTACTTAACAGAAAAATAGAAGTATTTCTAAATTACTTGTTTACTTGCATACTATCTTTTAACTACTAAATTGTCCGTTAACACGTGTTAATTTACTTAAAATTTAGTTATCCACTTGACTACTTAATACATGTAAACCGAAAATAAGTGATTGACAAAGTTAAGCAACAGCGGGCGTGGTCGGTAGTTGGATGGGTGACCGCTGGTGACCATCCACGAACTTTTCTGCCGCTCCGCTTCCGTGTTTCGGAGGGCACGTAAAGCCGTGGGTCACAGTTGTTATCATTGCATCGTTGTTAACACGTTAAGTGCGAAGCGAGGCCTAAATCACCCCTGATGCAACTTCCCTGTGGTGCGGCAAGCAAAAAAGTGAATTTCTCTGTCGTGCGAATGGCATAGCTTTGGTTTGGTCCAGTGTAGGAAAGAGATAAATATATATTTGAGATCACTAATGGTTCCGGACTCGGTGGTGTACCTACCTTGGTACCGGATGTCTTAGGCCTCGTGCCGCACTGAATTAATATAATTTTAATGCAGTGCGGAACGAGGCTAAAACGTCCCATATCCCCCCTGACCTCGTACCGCACTCAACGCGAGCTTCCCGCGACCAGTGTTGTGCATCACGTCGATTGGAGAGCACGTCCTTTTACAGCGCCGAACATGTCTAAACGATGTCGGAAGAAGTTAATTTTAAAAAACCCAGAAACAGAGCCAATTAATTCAAGTTCTAATAATTGTATTTTTAAAGCCCGAGGCAGAATAAATAGGACAGTTTCTTTTCTACTTCTGGTTGCCTTTTTTTTCTATTCTGTGAACCGCATTAAGATTTTCATATACAAATAGAAAGATAAACCTTATGCATAAACCGTAATCCATTATTTTCCAAAAATAAGTCTGTAATAGGTGCCTCTTAATGGTATAGAATGGAACGCTTCGTGCGCGAGTCCGACTCGCACTTGGCCGGTTTTTTTTTCTTTATGGCGCCTTCAAGCACAATTTAGATTATTTTAAAAAAAATGTATCCTTTGATAGCTTTGTGTTGTTTTGCCAGGTTTTGCCCTTAAAACGATCTAATGAGATATAATTGATCAAAATCGGTTAAGTCGTTGCGTAGTTAAGACAGTTTAAAAACGTCGATATTATTTTTCCCATCACTAATCGCAGCGAAAATTTGCCCTATTTCAGTGCGTTACGAGGTGTATAAGATCCCATATTTTGTTTTGCTAATAATTCCTAAACTAGCCATCAGATCCCGGGGCGACGGTGGATTAGGGTTCATCAATTCACTGTCTATATCAATAAGGACCAAAATTCTCATTTATCTTTGATTTCGCGCCAGAAAATGGATTTTAGTCTGTAAAAGGAGGTGGGGTCTAATAGACCGCGTGTCGCCCTAACGTCTGGTCACGGTACGGGCCGATTATACCTCGTGCCGCAGGAACGGAAAGTATGCAAAAATTGGTGCCGCAGCTAACGTGTTAAGCCATGTTGGATGACTTCGGGTGGTATAAAAACTTCCGATAGTTTTTCCACTAACTCCTTCTCCAATCCGCATTGGAGCAGCGTGTTGGAGTATCCTCTTAGTAGGAGATCCTCTTGAGTAGAGAGAGACCCGTGCCCTCTAGCGGGCGATTAGTGGGCTAAATCAAATAATCTTAAATTAAAGTTTAAAAACGCGCGACAGTTTTATTTACCCTAAACATAGCTATGAACCCTCTCGGGTAAGTAATTTTCAGATTAAAAAAAACTAGATCAAAATCGGTTCCGATCAAAATTCGTTTGAGAGATAAGATGCCACAGACAGACACACAGATACGTCAAACTTGTAACGTCTTTTTTCGTCGGGATATAAAAAGAAAATGGTACCTATCTATTTTGCTGACGGTCCTTATGCAAATCAGTGTAATAAACGACCTTACGTAATAAGCTGTCATCCAATAATTTATTACAAATTTATTCATACGTTGCAGTTGCCGACCGTATGTGGCCGTGGATTGTCATTTTAACGGGAATATCGCAAACTTGTTTTTACGAGCCTAATTTTTTTCGGGATTCATTTAAATTTTACAGGGCTGCTTGGGAAAAAACAAACTAGATTTGATTGGTTGAAGAATGGGTCCCGACTGTTAATCCTTCTATGGTTTTGTAGTTCAGTATTACTTTTAACAATATTCTGAACTACTGGGCTTAATTTTTTTCGTTTTTCTACGCAGTCGGGTTTTTGTTTTTTTTTAATTTTTTTTAATATAAATATACAGGGTGAATTTGCAAGTGGACGTGGATGGCCAAATCTGGAATTATGAGGAATAGCGAAAAGTTAAAAAATAATTGATTACCGCCAGACGGTTAACAAATGAATCACGGCAATATTCTATGGTAATTACACTGAATCTCTGAACTGACGTTACGTAGTGTGAGGTATTCAGTTGCTAACAACAAAAACAATCTAAAGATTTTTAAAAAATACTCGACAGAAGAGCCAAGAGAATTATAGCCGTATTGGGGCGACTTTGAATACTACCCCAATCCCACGTCGGATGGGTAAGAGGCAACTCATCAGGCTGGTGGTAGGGCCCCTGAGGGATTATATTGGTAATATTGATTTTAATATTTGATTAATTCTGCGACGAGAAACACGTACCAATTATTTCGGCGTTTATGAAGAGTAGATCCATACCACCATTGTCCACTATGCATTATCAGGATTGAAAAGTCTATTACTATAGATACACCCTACATAATATATCGACGCTTGAAAGGAAAAATTGACTAAGCAACATTGAGCTAACTTTACAGGAGAGCAGTTTAAAGTTGGAATTTTTAGAAAAAAAAACATATTTTTTTTTGCCCTCCTACCGACGTTATTCTTACTGTTTTGGAATCCTTATTTTATCATCTATATTGCGGCATATACAACAACTTTTCTAAAAATTCCAACTTTAAACTGCTCTCCTGTAAAGTTAGCTCAATGTCGCTTAGTCAATTTTTTCTTTCAAGCGTCGATATATATTTTACTTTACTTATATTTTTGTCAATGTTTTTTATGTTTCATGCAAAGTATCTTATGTGACCACTATACAGATATACATATTTTGTGTTTCCAGGTCGACAATTTGCTAAGGCCGTGCGCGGATTTGGGCATCCAGGCTGACTCGCTGATTGAATGGAAATATGATGTGGAGAAACAGGTATGTTATCCTTATAAAATTAATTGTATAATTATGACGCTGCTATAATGAGGACCGACTGTAATAAAATATTCATTGAGAATCTTAATTATGTGAAAAAGCACAGAGTGAACAGGTGACATAGATACAGACCGACGCTACACGATATTGTAATGTTTAAATGTATAATAAAAACAAGTATTTCTTTGAAAATTTCAGTGTTACTGACAATTTTATTTGTAATGTTAATTATTGTCGTCGCAATGAATAACATTGACGTCGAATTCGAAGAAAATTATGAATTGCATGTCACGTCTTTTAGTTCACTACAAATGAATGGATCAATGGATCTACTTATAATGCTTCGAGGAAAGACGGCTTTAAAAAAACAATGATAAAAAAACAACTCACGAACGAAATCAAGGATACGTCAGAGTAAGCTTAGGACACAAAAAAGTTATTAATGATTCATGTAACTGGGTCGAAATATCAGTTTAAAATACAATAATCGACAATAACTGTTTGAATTCAAAATTTATACAAACCTTCACATTTTTAAGTAGGATTTATTATTTGCTTCAAAAAGACCACGATATAAAATTACTTCAAATTTGATGTTAGGGTTTTTTATTGAAGCGCTCATAGTCTATCGGCTTGTGTCGATCCTAAGTGGTCGACAAAGTGAAGCAACAGCGGGCGCGGTCGGTATCTGGATGTGTGACCGCTAGTGGCGAAAACAAAATTTCTTTAGCGTTTCCGTGCTTCGGAGGGCACGTCCTGCTGTCGTTCCCGGTTGTTAATTGTAAATATAAAACTCATGTCAAAGGTACTCTCATGACAAGACTGCCTCGACATGACTTTTTATATTAAATACAGTGGAATCCGTTTATAATGACATCGAAGGGAATTGACAATCACGTCATACTAAGCGGACGTCATACAAAGCATTTTTGTGAAAAAAAAACAACCTTCTTTTTTAGGTAAATAAATACTTATTTTAATAAAGAAACATAGCATATTAAATAAAAATAAAAATTACAGGTAATACATGAATGTATGTATGTATATTTTTCATTTTTTTAGATTAAAAACAAATACAAGCCACGTGCCGAACGTCGTCAGGAATCAACGAACATTGCTGAAGGTGTAAAAAATCATGTTGGTCACTAAACGGACAAAATTTATTAAAAATGGGTCATAATAAGCGACATGTCACTGTAAGCGAAGTCATTATATCCGACTTTGTTACAAAGAATTTTATATGAAAACCAAACTTCGTTGGTAATTACGTCATAATAGGCGGTTGGTCAATTATAGGCGGAGACATAATAAACGGATTCTACTGTATTGCCATTTAATACCTTTACATACCTTTAAACGAGCAATTCTTATATATTTACATGTATATGTATTGTCGAAATCTCGAAAACGGCTCCAACGATTTTCATGTATGCAGGGGTTTTCGGGGGCGATAAATCGATCTAGCTAGTATTCGTTTTTAGAAAATTTCATTTTATCCGTGTTTTCAGGCAATGAAAAACTGCTACAATATACTCTTCCTGACATCTATTGGCGAGTAGCAATACTAAAGCTATTGCAGTAGATGGCGTCCGAGCAAAGCTCGGTCATCCGGGTACTAAGTAGTAATAAGCTATCTATATCTGTGAGTAGGAAAAAAACACCTCTGTAGTTTCTTGCTGCTTCTTCTCCCGGGCCCTCTCACAGTACGGCCTTGTTGAAGCATTGGCATTGCTTGCATGACTTTCAAAAAGTGTAAACCAAACCAATTTTGAATAAAAATATTAAAATTTTGTTATCGTAAAATATTATTCAAGCCAAGTCAGAGGCCCTCGGGCGACATGAAAACTTTCGACGCTTAGGTTGGACATTAACTGGAAGCAGCGTGATGGAGTATGCTTCAAGCCTCAAGAGGCGAGACCCGTGCTCAGTGACCATTAATGGTTTGAAGCCAAAGTCTAGCCAATTTATTCACAACAAGTCCTATTCCAGATAGACCACGTGGTCCTCGGACGCGGTCCCCCCGGCGGCGCGTGGCACACGTTCCCCCCGGAGGTGCTCACGCTGTCCCCCGCGGCGTGGCTGTCGCTCCCCCCGCACGCCACCGCCGCGCCCGAGTCGGCCGGGACCCCCGCCGCTCGGCTCCCCGCCCGCGCCGTGGCTGAATACTGCCGGCGGTATGTGGCGGTGTGTCGCCTGCAGGTGCGTGGGGGGAACTGGGTGGAAATTATTAACTTGATACCGCTTTTCGATGGCCAGGAGACAGAAAATCCAGTGAGGTAGTCAATCTACTTGCATGATGTCCATGACATCCGTGAGATTTTAGGCTAGATATTAGGCTGTATTAATCAGGTTACCAATGCAAATTAATGTCCGTGTCGACTTATGTCATTACATTATCGAAGCTTATTGGCTTATAAGCGTATCTGCGTAAATAAATAAATAACGCTTCACACTCATAGCTCCTCACTATGATTCCCTGTGTCGTGGGTACCATGGACAACACACTAGACAAGGACATTCACACCCAGACCGTGAACAGAAATTCAAACTCATCATTCAAATTTCCGGCTCGCTGGGAATCGAACCCAGGACCCTTGGCGCGGCGATCCGGCATGGTAGAAGATTGTTATGTTTCCTCATGTGACGTGTATGTATGTATGTATGTTCCTCAGAGGTACTTCCGGTCGGGTGTGATAGTGACGAGCGTGACGCGCGCCGCCCCCGCGCCCCGCGCCGCGCCCCCCTGCGACCCCGCCTGCCCGCGCGCCGCCAACTTCTGTGTGACGGGGTGAGTGGGACACCCTGTCGTTACAATGGGCACAGCTCCTGTACGGATTGCTGGAGGGGTGTAGTGTGTACTTCATTGTACCTGAAATTATAAAGTGAATCTGAAAAAAAAAGAAAAAGCAATAAGTTTTCCATAAGGCTCGAAGGACCAATAACCTTGGAGAGAAAATATTTTGGAAAATAAAAAGATGAAGACTAAGGATGCATTGAAGAGAATTTTTTTCAGTTTTTTACAAGCATCGCACCTCATCTCACCTTACCTCAATGCACCTAACCTCCTTCACCTCACCATGTCCTCACCTAACCTAACTCGCCTCGCTAAAACTCACCTCCTCCTACCTAATCCAACCTTATTTCACACTTCACCTCACCTACGCAGTTCGCAATAGTACACGTGTCGTAGTTTTGCAACAGTTTCGCTATACTGTCAAATTTTTTATGACGTCAGACGTGTGCCGGGTTCGCCATTTTGTTTTATCTCTTTACTACAGTGTAAATTGTGACTTATTGCCAAGGTACTAAGGCACTAACTACTAAAACCCACTTTGACAAAGGAATGTCAAAGTCACGTCAAATTGGACATTAGTAGAAACAAAACCGCCATGATTTGTTACGTAGGTATGCACGTTTTTTTCGTAGGTAGGGCTGCTCCTGTATCTCAATGCTCTTTACTCACTAATCGAGCTGCAAATAGAAACCATATAATTGGACATACGCAGTTGGCCGAGCTACACCTCTTAGTAAATGGTCCGAACTGAAAATCAGTACCGTTCTTATTGCGGCTTTTGCTGAGTTCGGTCCTTTTACGGCTTTGTTCTGCAGCACAGATCCCTTTTTTCTTTAAAATAGTTAATTTAATTTTAGTAATATTTTTTATTGATCTTTTGTTTCTTTTTTTATTATTCAATTTATTTACATAATTTGTTCTTTTTTTAAGCTGTTTATGTTTCTGTTTACGTGTTGCTGTGTTTTCTTCCAAAAGCCGTAATAAAGTCTTTTTCATTTTCATTTTTGACGTGATAACGTCTATTAAAACGGAACGCCGGGTGCACGCACGAAAAATCATGACTCATGTGTCGCGTTCTGCGAGCGAGCGAACAATGAAGAAAGCGCCATCTATGAACAAAACTATATACACAATTAAGTCAGAAAGGAACTTGCTGAAAAAATAGTTTAGTTCAGGAGTTCTAGATGGCGTTGTAGTATAAAGATAAAAGTTTCTAATTATAAGTTAATTTCCAGAGATAATATTATATTCGAGCACTACTTCATCAATGTTTTGTCATGACGTTGTCACGTTAAACTACCGTCTGTAAACCGACTTTACAGACAACCAATTTTTTCATGTTCAAACCTGTCCTAAATAGCTCCAACGTAACGTTGTAGGTACGACTCGGTGGCGGGGCGCGGGTTCCGGTACGTGTGCCGGCGCGTGGTGGTGGCGTGCGGCGCCGGCGACCGGCCCAACGTGTTGCCGCGCCGGCTGTCGGCGCGCGCCGCGCACTCGCTCGCGGCCGTGCAGCGCGCTGTCCGGCTGTTGACCGCCAACTACACCGGTGAGGACTGAGTACCCGTGTCTTGTGTTTGGTTCCTACAAGGGATGTTGATAAATGTATCTATCTGTATTTGTTTAAAGTCAAAGTATTTTATTCATATAGGTATGACTGATACACTTATGCACGTCATTTTTTGGCTTTTCGGAAGGTGCTTTGTCGTGGAGGAGAAGAAAAGCCTAAAGAAACTCCTCAGGACATCTTTTAAAAAAATATTACAAAAAAAGATAATAATACAAAAGTATTTACTATTCTGAGCAGAACTGGTTGCAGAGCTGGTCATTTCCATGCGTCTTTGTCATTTAAATACTCGTCTACACTATAATATCCCTTGCCTAACAATTGTCTTTACAATGTGAGTATTTATCAATGACTATCCCTCCTCCGCAGAATCAAACCCCCCATCAGTCCTGGTGGTGGGTTCGGGGGTGAGCGCGGCGGACGCGGTGCTGCTGGCGCGCGGCGCGGGGCTGCGGGCCTGCCACGTGTACCGGAGCCCCGCGGAGGCGCTCGCCAAGTTGTCGCCGCAGGCCTACCCGGATTACTGTCAGGTTGGTAACATTATAGTTCTTAAAAGATGAGCTGAGGAGTTTCTTTCGCCATTTCTTCTTCTTTCCGAAATGGTGGTATTTAAAAAATTATACTAGCATGTGCCTAAGTATATCAGCGTTGTCCATATTTTGAATCGTAAATTCGACTTTGAATTGAAAAAGTAAGAAGATTTTTTTTTATGGAAATAGCCGGCAAACGAGCTGACGATCCACCTGATGCTAAGTGGCTATCGTCGTCCATGGACATCAGCAACACTAAAGTCATCACTGATGCGTTGCCGGCCAAGAAAGAGAGAAGAAAAGGAAAGAAAGAACTGGCTCTCAAGCCAAGCCAAGATATGCAAGTCAGGGTAGTATAGTTAAGCTGCCACACACGCTGGCATACTAGTATGTCATAAAAGACAATAGAATCCCCAATTGTGGTAAGGCTGGTGTTTTGGATTCTGTTGTCCACATAGGAATCTGAGACTTGGTACAGATATTTTGTGTAAAAAATATGTACAGATATTTACTTAAGAAAATAAAACTAAAACTAACCCTTTCAAAACATGAAGCTTTTCATGTCACAGTAAAATTTCATCTCGACAATTTATTAATCTTTATTGCTTGTCAACAGGTATACCAAATGATGATTGATGGCCCATCAGGAAACTATGAGAACTACACACCGTATCCGGAACACATCATAGTGGACATCACACCGGTGTCCGGGGGGAAAGAGATGGAAAACCAAGATGTGCAGGACTCACTCTCTCTCAAACGAGTCAAGCTTCTTAACCTGGTCACGAACGAAACAGTTGAACTTACCGTTCCCCTCATCGCAGTACTCATCGGATCAAAACCAGATCTCTTCTTCCTACAAACGAATTTCAGCCTTAACAATATTAACTTAAAAAACTGTATCAAATGTGATGAGGAACACGAAAAGATTGATGACGAGAACCAAAGACAGTGCTTCTTGAAGAACCATTGGCATTACATCAAATCGGTGCTGGGCCAGAGTATTCAGAGCTGCAAATCTAGGTATTTGAATTATACAGAGATTAATGGTAATACCAATACAAAGTGTATTGTCCCGGACTGTAACAAACGTGATATCGACAAGTTTAATAATATAGAAAATGGACTGGGGCAGTGTAAATGTGATACGGAGGAAGTAAAGAGCATTGTATGTCAGTGTCAGCCAACAAATCCATACTCCAGTGGGATTGGCTTCGGAGTCGATCCCAAGAAGCCAGTGGACGGACGATCCAACCCGTTAGCAATAGATAAAAGCACTCATGAATTATTAAACGCTCCGAAGGGGATCTATGCACTGGGGCCGTTGACAGCGGATAACTTTGTAAGGTTCATCCCCGGGGGAGCCCTAGCTATAGTAGCGCACATCCACAAGGATAACAAGACGACTGCACAGTGACTTGACAATACCAGTTAACGTGATGTTCCAATTTTTTTACAATAAATTATTTTTTATACCCCATTTTTTTGTTTTATTAACCAAGTTTCAATAAATACAGCAAAGATTTACATACAGCTTTTGTTACATGCTAGTAACCGCACTCATTTCGCATTTCCTTAGTATCGGCGAAAAAACATTGTAAGGAAACCTTCATAGGGTCTTAATAGTATAGACATGAGTAACACTTAGTCATCACCGATGTGTTGCAAGACCAAGATAGAAAGAACTGGCTCCTCCTCGACGAGACGTTTGGAGGAATGGTTCCCTTTCCTCGAGCCGAGAATCTTGTCTCACTTCTACAGATATTACGCCTACGTAGAGTAAGATTTCTGTCCCATTCCTATTCCCTTAACGGGGAGTTCAATATTATTATATTTTGAAGTACAGTCAGGTTCAAGACCGACTCAAGCAAGGTGAAGCCAGGCAGGTTTAAAAAGATAATAATACCACTCATTATATACGTATTCTAAACCAAAACATTTTCTCAAAATTATCTTTGTCATAAGCCTAAGGCAAACGCCCCAGCCAGGACTTGTTGTAGAAAAGCCTCAATTATTAATTGGAAAGTTCTTAATTTTCAACAGGCTTAATTTACAATAATGCGTGTCGCCAACTCCTCACGGTCGGCAACGCATTGGTGATGCTTTAGTGTTACCCATGTCCATGGGCGAAGGTGATCACTTATGTACATGGTTATATTACAGGAATAATAAAATGCCGTTTCCCTTATTAATTACTTTATTTATTCTTACATACTTCTTACATAAAACAGAGTGATAACATTTATTTACATCTACAATAAGTATGTTTTGATTTTTAACTGCCCACTTTTAATCAAAACTGAGCTGCTATTTACAAATGCAAAGATAAAATAAAGATGATTTATAAAATGTAATAAGATAATATTTTGTAAAATAACCACAGACATGTCTGTGAAAATAACAAATTGTAACATATTCATAGATCAAACATAATATCAGAGAACATTTAGCTTTATGCATAAAAACTTTATAAAACTTGTAGACAAATCTTATATTCAGAATAGTGTCAACAGCACAAACGTATCGTCCTTACTAATTACTATACCAATTTTATAGGACTATTTATTACAATATGAGTAACATCTATTGTTGCAGTAAAATTGTTGTCATATTACAACTAAATGCAGTATTTTATTTTTAGAGTCTTAGTACTCACCGCCTTGTATTTGACTGAGGAAGAAAAATACCGTGCTGAATTACATAAATCCTGTATTTACAAGCTACCATACCCATCCATGTCACCATGCGGTTTTCTGCCAGTAATTTCCGAACAGAAAAACAAAAACGGCATGGTTTTTGACGTGGATGGGCGTGGTAGCTTATAAATACAGGAAGTACATAATCCAGCACCAGCATGGTATTTTTCTTCCTCAGTGAATTAGAGGTGGTTAGCACTACTTAATATTTAGATGTATTGAAACACAAAAAGAAATATGGTCTATCTATAACATTTTGAAACATCCTAAACAATATGGCAATGACAGAAATGTTTATTTTTATATACCCCTTATATCTAGAGGGACATAGAATCTAATATGATACATTACACATTTATTGTTCATGCTAAATTACTAAAACAAATATTAAAGAATTACTAACATTAATAAAATAATATATCATTTATTTAGTAAAATAT
>CAWVQL010000090.1:0-39317 GCA_963932265.1 Thymelicus lineola | reverse complement strand
GAGTCGAAGCTCGAGCTTCACTTATATATAATTCGCTACAAGGATGAATTCTATTACAGTGGCCCCCGGTAATCCGGCCCCTGTCTAATCTGGCACCCCCTGTAATCCGACATAGTCTATTATTGAATATTTTTTGTCAATTTTCGCTAATGCATGATTAACAAGTTATAACTTGTACGCACCACCACATTGTGCTCGACGCGTAGGGTATTAGTAAAGTTGTCACTTTAATGACGTTAATTTTATAATAAAAGGTAAGCTCTCTATTGTGTTGTTTAATTTACTAAATTTGACATACTAATGAAGTATGATTTGTACTTCAGAGTCCATATAACATATAGAATCATAACATTGGATCTGTAATTTGTTGCATTACAAGGTACTCTTTTGTAAAAAATTCCGGACTATAGGGGGTCTTAGGCAGTAACTCTATAATCCGACAAATTCGATAGTCCAACACTGCCCTGCAAAATGTTTGTCGGATTACCGGGGGTCCACTGTATCAAGATTCAAATAAACTTTAAGACCTTCTTATAAATTGAATTTTCTTCTTATAATGATTAAAATCTACAAGAATTGAGAGGAGACAATTTCTCTTCAGCGCATACCAATAACGATCAAAGTTCTTATGAAGTTAACTCGATTAAAAAAAGTTTATTTGCATCATTGTACAAACAACCGGATACCTTAAATATTGCAGATGAAATATAATAGATACATACATAAATATGCCTATTGAGCCTGAGAACACGAATGTATTAATATGATGGAAAAAAAAAACAAAAAAAAAATGTCTGTCAACCCTGACTCAAATTGCATTTGAAGTTTAGTCAATGCCAGCTACTAGCGTTCCTAGTGAACAGGCTTTCTCGAAGTCTGTTAATTTAATTATAATACAAAAAAAAGAAACAGGCTATTATTATTTCTATTACTATTATTATTTCTCCATGGGGTTCGCCTGGATAGCTACCACCCTGGAACATGAGTCAGCCGTCAATACTACTAATATAATCCCTCCGAGGGCCCTACCACCAGCGGACCGGATTTAGTCGCCTTTTACGACACCCTTCCGGCGTGGGATTGGGGTTAGTATTCTAAGCCCCAATACGGCTAAAAATAATTCATTGTAAATTTTTTTTTTCTGATTTCGATCAATGTACCTAACATACAAAATGAAAAAAATATTTCATATCAAATATTATTAGGCCGATGTGTTGTGATCTTTAAAAACAGAACTCGAGTCGCGACTCGAGCCTTATTACCAGGGCTCGAGTCGCGACTCGAGCCTTGGTTATAAGGCTCGAGGCTAAAGCTCGAGCTCTCACAGGAGGCTCGAGTTTCGAATGAGTCGAAGACTCGGGAGACTCGAGCCTTTTAACAACACTAACTTGTACCTATAAAACTCATTTGAAAATGTTCATAAACTTGGCAAATTCTTTTGTATTGTGATTTATTCTTTGTTAGGTAGTTTCTTTTTTTAATTTTTGTTTCTTAAAACTCATTGCACACAGGTAAAATTTTAGTGTCACTTGTAGTTTAGATTTTTCTACACAGTGTTTTTATGCTGTTGTTTCTTGTATGATAAATCTTTTTGTAATTGTACTTAATGATTAGTTAATTCCTCTCTATGTTCCTTGCACTATTATAAGTCTTTCAACCATAAACTATCTAATATAATCCTTTTTCCTTGTGGCATGGTGATGGCGTAAGTTGCCGTAAGCAACCACAATGCCTCAGAACGAATATATTGAGCGCCATAAAAACCTATTCAGCAGAAGACTCAACTATGATGAAAGAAAATGTAAGAAGGAGGCCCGCGAGCCTCACAAGAGAGCCGAGAAGGCGCGCGGAATCAAGGCTAAACTCTTCAAAAAGGAGCGCTGCAATGAAAAGATTCAAAGGCAAATTAGGCAAAGTTGTATGGGGCAAATACGCTCAAGTGACTAATAATCCTGAAAATGATGATGTCATCAATGCTATTCTCTGGGTTTAATTATAAAATAAAGTGGTTTAATATTATTTGCTAACATTCTTCCTGATAATTGCATGTTTATGAGCATATTCACCAGCACATAGTAAAATGTATAAAAGCTGGTACCTATATAAAAATGAATAATATGCGATCATTATCAAAGGAAACAGCCCTTCCTGCACCTCTTCCCAATCGTAGTATCCTGCAATATTTAGAGCTAACTCACCATAGGTTTTTATAGCTAACTATGCCGCATAAATTGAGATCTATGTATAAATTTTACCTTGACGACATTTTGTTAGTACAAAAATTTAAATGTTCAGATAATTTTTAAATCTAACCAAAGCCTAAGTATGCTTCATAGATCTTAGTCTTAGATCTCCCTTAATGCATTATTCATAAAGTAAATTTAAATTTAAACCTAAGAGAAAACTTTCCCTATTCATTTCAATTTCATATAAATTTTTTAATCAATCATGACAAATCCTAACACAGATTTGTGACAACTAATTTGGTAATAATTGTTTTTGCTATAATAATATAGTCCATACTGACACCTAAATATATTTGAGTAAGAATTGCCATGAATCTCAATATATTATAATATACCCACTGTAGTGACCTCTTACACTACCTATTTTTATATATTACGACATCTAGCAAGTACCAAGTAAAAAGAGAGGTCATTAAAGCAATGTAAAATAACATTACATAGAGTAAAATTATAAGTAAGTATTTTGATACCATCGTAAACTTAAAATTTCAGATAGCAATAAGTCTGAGAAATAATTGTATTGTAATAATGATTTGCAGCAGCAGTATATTATATAAATGTTTTTTACAACTTTTTTAAACAACAATAACTACATTTAAGTGTGTGTCTGCAATTTAAATGTCTGGTGAAATAGTCTGCATTAAAGTAATACTTTTTACATGAATGTTACTTCAATAATATCCGATAGGTATTTATGCTTTTCCATTTTTCATTCAATACATTCCATCAGTGTGAAGCAAATATTAATTTATTTTTCATATTTTTTTCTCTTTTTGTTATGTAAGTACACCAGTTTTAATTCATAAAAAATCATAATTTTTTATTTATTTTTTCACTGTGGTCTGCATTAGTCTTAATAAAAATATAGTTGAAATATATTCTAAATTGTTGTAAGTGTTCATAAGTAAATATAAAGATTTTATGAAAATAAAAAAAAAACAAGTAAGAAATGTGATGTATATGAAAGAGCTAAACTCTATTCTCGTGGAAAATACATTATAATGATATGTAGAGGAGTAAATTTGGTAAACGGTAGTAGAACAAAACTTAGTTTAAAGATAATTAGGTTGGATTGTTATAATATGTCACATAACATAAACATAAAAATGTATCCAGCTGTATTTTGGAATGTGAAAAATTATATGTGATTTTGAGTTACGAATTTATAAGTGAAAAAGTTTATTTGAAGACATTTAATAAATGTGGCATATCAAAAAAATATAAATGATTTGTGAATTTGTCCTTCTCCAGGACTGACTAAGAAAGACAATATTTTTTAAAAACAATTATGTATCAACATTCAAACATAATTATTTTTGTAATTATTAGTCATGTCATTTATAATTATTAATTTTTCTTATCTTTAGGAACTGATTGATTGGTATTTTAAAATGTATTAGAGTAGTTATGCTTTTCTTTTAATTGGTTTATGTTATTTGAAGGTGTCTAAGTAATTTGTAAAATTATAATAAAAAACCTGCCTGTAAGCACGAGAGGTTATTCTGTTTTATTCTATTTCACTGTTCTTTAATATATTTGTTAAAAATCTACTTGTTTTTTTTTGTGGGATTATATGAATATTCAATAAATAATAAAATAAACCAATATGATATTTATTTTAGACCAACCCAAGCCTAAAATGTCTATAATAATTATAAAAATAAGTGAGTCTTATTTAGTAAACAAAGGCATACACACTTTTAATTGGAATATTTAATTAGTTAAAAAATATTAACCTTAAACAAAAATTATTTACTTTTAGCATTCAATTATATTCATTACTTGAATTCTTTTTAATTAGTGTCTGTCTTATTTTTAAATGTACCTAAAGTCTAAAATCCAAAAAAATAATATGTAAATCCGATGTTGCGATATTACACATACTCGTACAATACTATAAATATACAAATACGATTTTCCGCTTTTAGTATTTGAGAGTGTGAAAAAGAAATCCGAGATTACAACACGCAAGTCTCATAGAAATGATAAGTAGACCTATTAACCCTTATGTGAGTGACGAGGTACCCGGGTACCTTTTGCAATTTCAATCTCTTATAAAATTTATAATAGGTGTGCCACGTGGCTGTAACTTCCTGAGAGCTCCTAACTAGCATTAAAATTATTGTTTTTGTAGGTTTAAACTTTCTTAACTTTTTGAAGTTTCTGATATTAACAAAACTATTTCTTACCCACGTAACCGAGTGACGAGGTACCCGGGTACCTTATAATATTTCATTAATATTTAACATAGTTTTTCATAAATAATTAAATCAGTAAAATTTAATTGTTACTGAATATTATATTTATTATTTGTAAATAAAAAAAAAACTGTGATTTACAGTTAATTTTATGCTCATTGATGGCATTAGATATAGTTATTGAAGGTTCATAACAAACTGGCCTGAAATTATATCTGACACAATATTTTCCAATTTTTCTTTGCTTTTTATAGAGTTCTCTGCAAATTAATCAAATAGCTATAATATAAAGGTACTACTAGATCCTCGTGTCGGTAAATTTGAAGGTTCTGGAGCTAACACAGGTCGTTGCGACTGTAATTCATGTCCAGGTACGTCTTGTATTGCTGATCTCACGAGTAATTACGATAGCAACGACCCATAATTGTCCCACTGTTGGGCTCGGGGTCTCCTCTCACAATGTGAGGGGTACAGGCCATAGTCTACCACGCTGGCCAAGTGCGGATTGGTAGATTTCACACAGTCAGTCGATGAAAGTGTAGTATTATCCACCATGTGAATAATATACGCCGCTAAAGCAGCAATTGAAGAAAAGCACTAAAGGCCATCGATTTGTCTTCTGTTTAGCCGTTTATTCTGTCATATTGTCTTTGCAATGCTTTTACCTGAATTAAGGAGCTCTGTATCATGTGGAACTTCAGCTCAGCATCTGAGCATCATCTGAGCAGTTATGATGTTCTTCATTATCAGAAAGTACACAATATTTTTCCAATTTCTTCAGAATTATACCTACTGACGCACAATATTACGTGGGAATATATTGTTTCGTTATCCGTGTTTAAAATAATTAGGATTAATATAAACAAAACACGACGTAAGCTCTTTGTAACTGTCTGTACCAAACTAAGTATAATAGAAATATGTTTGTTTACCTTTAACTTTATCTTAATTTTTAACCGCTTAAAACTTAACTTACTCACATACATACTTCGTCACAGTGAAGTGGGTTATAAATCAATGAACTCTAGTGTGAATTTCTCTTCAGAAACTCAAATAGATTAAGCAGGTACCCGGGTACCTCGTCACCCAATTGCGGTGTTTTATTTGTCACTCACATAAGGGTTAAGAAAACGAGTGGTTATTGCGATGCAGCAACTGATCTTCATAATATGGAGGTCATGACCTGATCTTTACATAGAGATCAATCCACGTAACACTGTTGTCTACATATCGCACCCTCAGTAGAAAAAAAGCATAAGTCGTCTTACGTCGAATTTTAGTTATTAATACGATTGGAAAGAGGGACAAAAGCTGCCTATGCTCAATTTTTTTCTTTTTATCGATAATCTTGAAGGTTTTGCGCAAGAAATCGTAATGTAAATTTATTTGACTACTTACTGATATTTTAACAGTTTTTTTGCTCTTCTGTAAAATTGCAATTTTCAACTTATGCCTTTTTTCCACTGAGGGTGCGATATTTCTCACTCATTACTTCAGGAATCAGGATGTTATAAATATTTAATAAATATTTCTGTATGTACATTAGTCAATGATATTATATATTAAAAAGATGCAGATATGTCATAAGCGCGCGCGTTGTGTGACTCAAAAAGTTCCCAATTGGGAACTCTTATTCAGGTGAAGAAAGATATAGCGATGTAGTTTTGACGCGAGAGCGATAAAGCAATAAAGCGTGCCTTGCGGACATCGGAACAGATTTTTCGGTAGATTTGTAAGGGCATAACGTATCTATATTTATTTAAACATCATTGACATTAGTCATGAGTGTTCCCTGATTCGTAGACTTTCAATGTGAAAGAATAATGAAAATTATCAATTTCTTTATTATTTCGGGTCCAGTTAATTCAGTTAAGGATAGCTGGTTGCATACCTCCCTAAAATAAAATAAAATTAATCGTTAAAAATGTTTTTGAATTTAGCTTGCAGTCTCGTACAAGAGTCCGTTTATAGGCCGATATTCCGCTTTCTACTTTGCTGCGAACTTTGCCAGCAACGCCCGGCCCCTGTGAATGACATTTGTACGAGTATAAGGAAATCCTTATTATACAACCCATAACTTACAGACTTCTCATCTCATCACTACTGGGCTCGGGCCTCTCACAATTTGACTCCACCACGCTGGCGAATTACGGATTGATAGACTACACACCTTTGAGAACATTTTAGTGAAGTAGGTACTCTTTTGTGTTGAGTTTTCCTCAGTTTTCCTTCACCGAAGCTAATGATAATATACACCTTTATTCTGAGTATACACCTAACTACTTATACCTACTCACACCAATTGAACATAGAGGAGCGTACAGGATTGGTACTTGGGCCACCGCGTTCAGGAGACTAACGTTCAAACCGTAAAGCTGAAACCCAAGAAAACCCATATGGACACCATTTCTTTCGTGGGTGAGGGTGCCTAAAGACAAATTGAGACTAATATTGATCTAATGTAACATGATGTTTGGGTCCACTGAGAAACAGTCACGAACTAATTTGTTTCCTTCCCCTACTTTCCTCGTTTTCAAAGCCTCACTCTTACGTGACTTCGGAAACTTGTTTTGGTCCTCTTGTCTGTCTGAACATTTTCCTCCTCTATCATTCTTCGTCGCTCTGCATGTCTAGACATTCTTTTGTTATTTTCTTGTCTTTTAATTCTAAGTGTAAATATTTATTTTGAAAAATAAAGTCATTTTTCTTGATCTACCCACGGACGTGAAAATAACTTTCGCTTAATTTGTTGTTTAACAGAAATTGATCCTTATGAATGACCCTTTCGGTTGGCATCATAAAAATACAGGAAGGTTTTTTTTTCCACATTTCAGCAGTTTGATACCTGGCTCAAGCAGGTGAATTTTCAAAAATCTTTTTTTTTTATATCTTATAAGTTAATGCTTGACTACAATCCCACCTGATGGTAAGTGGCGATGTAGTCATTTAGTCATGTAGTCTTTAAATGTTGTTTTACTACTTATTATAAGTACTATTATTTCTTCTGTGGTTTTACTTAGTTTTGAAAATAAAGGAATGTTTCCTTTCAGTAAAAGCCGTCATCAATATTCAAGGTACTTTTCCTCCAACTACCGACATAATACGTTATGGTTCTCCTACAGTATGGTTCTCCTACTGTCCACATTGCATCTTTCAAGGGCTATCTTCGATAACTTCAAAGTTAAGCGGTTTGCGAAATCTAATTCGTTTGTGACCAGTATTTATTTACAATCGATTTAAGTGGCCCTTGGCGATGGTATCGATTGGGGCTGACCTTGCCACCTTCGAAGGTGAAATACTGAAATGGGCCGTTACGTCACGCGGTATATGAGGTGTGAGTGATTGTTTTTGTAATGTATTGAGTTTACGAATACATTTTTATGGGTATATAATGGAACTGTCGTGAAATGTAAGTAGCACTGACCTTATCTTTCTTCGTTTTATTCGGCAATGTGTTACGGCAGCTCGACGTTTGTGTTAAGGACGTCGCACAGTGGGACGAAAATAGGGGTTTCATAGACTTAGGATTTTTATGTTAAAATTTGTTTGTTTCTCGTCGCAAAGTGACGTAGAACTGTTTTAGAAGCCACAACGTTATCATATTTATGCACCACAGGCGACTATAACACGAAAAAAAATTTTTAAAATTAAATTTGTATGGAACACAACAGAAAAACCGATTTTATTCGAGACTGAGGAGAGTGCCCCTAATTCCCTCTGGTACGATTATTGACACTATTTTTCTCTATTTTTTGACATATCGCACGTTGCGCGCACTCGATAGACTTTGGGTGAAAAAAAATGAAATATTTTTTTTATTATTTTTCACATTGTGCACGTTATTTTCTATGCTTAAGGGCCTTCAAGGCCCTATTTGGTACTTGACACGTTGTCTAAAACGAGCTACTGCAATGCCTAACCTATTTAATAACAGTTTACCGACTAACCTGCTCTTGCATAATAGGTTACATGGTTATTTAATCAGTTACTAATGACGATCCCTGTGTTCATCAATTTAGTCAATGAGCTCGACTTAATTTTGTCAGTACTCGGCTCATTATTGTTACTATTTTAATTCTTGCACCTACTTATCAACCTATCCCCTAACAGTCCCAGTCCCATTATGATGGGTAAAACAAGTATAAATACAGGGAGCACTGTATATTTACTTTAGTTAAATTTTAACTAATCTCTGTAAAACTGTGCCAGTATTAATTGTGAATATGGAAACTTCTATTTTAAAAACAAATTTAGACCTATATTTGATACTGAAGCAATCTGGAAAGCTTGGAAACTATTTAAGAATGTACAAGACTATTCAGTCTCAGTTAAGTCTAAGTTTGTCAGAAGAAGATACAGACATTTTCCAGGAATTCTGTCGAAGATTTACCCAGTCTGTACTGAAGAAATGGAAGTTGGCGAAATTTAACACAGACTATTTCCGAAAACATTACGCAGATTGGTTGGAATAGAACATTGAATGGCCAATTTGCGTACGTGAAAATCTACGGCCACAGTGGTTTTTTACTGGACTTCAAGTAACGAGTGAACCCGGTTCTGGTCTACCTTCTAAAAGTGCATCAGTTGGAACACCAACTTTCAACACTAAGTCCACGTAAACCTTTTACAGATATTGGAACGAAACAAGATACGAAGGATTGAAAATTTACAATATCAAGACCGAGAAGGCTTTGAATTAGCGTATGCTATTTGCTAAATTTAAACAAGAAGGTAAAGATAATTTGGCAGCAGCAATAGATATTCTTTTAAAAAACCAAAAGAGGCTGATAACATTGTTCAACAGACAAAAGGAACGAAGAAGTTTACACTTACTCCTGCGAAAGCACTCGGAATATTAATATCACTTAAATCATCTAGTAGTGGCAGTATATGACTTTGAGGGAATCTACTCTTCGTGAAGATATCACAGATAGATATCCTTCGTATTACAAAGTCTAACAAGCTAAGTTGGATTGTTACCATCCAAAATAAGCAATAATGATAACAGACGTAATCGCCAAAGTGTCATTTCAAGCACTTTTAGATATTACTGCTGCTAGAATTATACAAAGTTAACCACAAGAAACTAAAGGCAAGTGTATGATTTTGATTTCAAAGTGGGTATAAACAAAAGATCGAAGGAGAAAAAAGCAGCGGTGACAGTGATTAATCAGTTTTTATGACAACTTTAGTTCCACTAAAACTTACTGTTGCGGAAGAAGTCACATGGGAAACCCCGGGAGCCTGTTCGGCGTATTGCCGTCCAATACAGTTCCCCTTCTTAAAGAGTCTAAAGTTCTAGTGCAAGAACAGTTGGCCAAAATGGAAGACGAAATGAGGAGCCTTAAAGTTACCCAATACGACAATAATCAAATCACTCGTAGTCACAATGACCACGATCGATGGGGAGGTATGCACCTATCTTTCAGATGCTAAATCTCCTGCAACTTGTTATTTGTGCTTGGCAAAACCTTCCGAAATGAATGAATTGGAGACAGTTTCGCAAAGACGTGCAAACTGATCTCTACAAATTTGAATTATCTTCTCTGCACGCTCGTATAAATTGTGTGGAATGGCTGCTTCATATTTCATACAGACTATATTTGAAAACTTTGTCAACTCGTATAAGAGGAGAAAACCAGCTTATATTAGAGGCAAAGAAAAAGGAAGTTCAATCTAAATTCCGGGAAGAATTAGGTTTGCTGGTCGATAAAGCAAAACAAGGATCAAACAAACGATGGGAACACAGCAAGAATTTTGTTTTTTGAGTTTTCAAAAAAACTGCTGCCATTATTGGCTTAGATGAAGAGCTCATACGAAGATTTGCAGTAATTTTACAAGTGATAGCATCGGGCGAAATCATTGACAGAAAAATTCAAAGAATATACTCGAAAAACTACGGAAAGGTATATCGAGCTGTACAATTGGTACTATAATGACAGCAACGGTACATAAGATCCTTATGCATGGTGCTGACATAGACAATGTAGCAATTGTACCCATCAGAAAACTTTCCGAAGAAGCCTCAGAAGCTAGAAATAAAGATTTCCGCAGGTACAGGGAGTTTCATTCTCGGAAGTCTAGCAGAGTTAATACTAACCTATATCTTTTAAACATGATCCTTCTTTCATCTGACCCATTCATTTCTTCCACTAGGCATGTACTCGATGCAGCTCAAAGGAAGTTAAGCCCTAGGACTTTTAAAACTTTGTACAGAACATATAGAAATAGAATTTTTCGATGTAGTTAACATTGATCCTCAAACAGATAGCGATTCAGAATACGAAATGGATGGGTAGTTGTATCAATGTGTTTATTTTTTTTTCTAACATAGTCACTTGTGTTGTTACTACGGTCCTTAGCTTTTATATCTTAAGATTTTAGAAATGAACTTTTTGGGACCAACTTTAAATAACCATATATAATTTAGCCTGTTGTAGTAATTTACCTAGTGAGTAACTTGTAGATTATATAAGTAGGACCATTTGTAGTTTTGTAGGTAATTAATTTTAAACCTTAAAACGAATGGGATTTGTTAGGTAATGCCCATCATAAAGTAATTGGAACTATGAGATAATGGTTGATAAGTAGGTGCAATAATAATTAAAATAGTAACAATAATGAACCGAGTACTGACAACATTAAGTCGAGCTCATTGACTAAATTGATGAACACAGGGATCGTCATTAGTAACTGATTAAATAACCATGTAACCTATTATACAAGGGCAGGTTAGTCGGTAAACTGTTATTAAATAGGTTAGGCATTGCAGTAGCTCGTTTTAGACAACGTGTCAAGTACCAAATAGGGCCTTGAAGGCCCTTAAGCATAGAAAATAACGTGCACAATGTGAAAAAAAAAAAAAAAAAATTTCATTTTTTTTTCACCCAAAGTCTATCGAGTGCGCGCAACGTGCGATATGTCAAAAAATAGAGAAAAATAGTGTCAATAATCGTACCAGATGGAATTAGGGGCACTCTCCTCAGTCTCGAATAAAATCGGTTTTTCTGTTGTGTTCCATACAAATTTAATTTAAAAAAATTTTTTTCGTGTTATAGTCGCCTGCGGTGCATAAATATGATAATGTTGTGGCTTCTAAAAAGGTTCTACGTCAGTTTGCGACAAGAAAGAAACAAATTTTAACATAAAAATCCTAAGTCTATGAAACCCGATTTTCGTCCCACTGTGCGTCGCGATCTCGCGATCCCTTCCCAGAATTTGATCCTTGTTAGCGACACTACCGAATGGTGTAATAATACAGGGTGTTTTTTTTTCAAAATCAACGGGTTCGATTCCTGGCTGGAAATAAGTATTGATTTTTCGTATGTCATTATTTCTCAGAATTCGATCCTTGTTAGCGACACTACCGAATGGTGTAATAATACAGGGTGTTTTTTTTCAAAATCAACGGGTTCGATTCCTGGCCGGAAATAAGTATTGATTTTTCGTAAGTCATTATTTCTCAGAATTCGATCCTTGTTAGCGACACTACCGAATGGTGTAATAATACAGAGTGTTTTTTTTTTCAAAATCAACGGGTTCGATTCCTGACCGGAAATAAGTTATTGATTCATTATTTCTCAGAATTCGATCCTTGTTAGCGACACTACCGAATGGTGTAATAATACAGGGTGATTTTTTTTCAAAATCAACGGGTTCCATTCCTGGCCAGGGTTTTAAAAAATCTAATGATGCAGTTTTAGTTTTCATCAAAATCGGCCCCGAGTCCCTTTTGACCACTTTTCGCTATTCCTCATAGTTTCGAATGTGGCCATCCGGCAACCACATACACTTGAAAAATTCACCCTGTATATGTATGTATACCTAATTATCTAATTGTGTAGTAATATGCTCGGTAGCAACAAGCGTGTTAGTATTTAGTAATATGTTTCACAAGCGATAGGATGTACGTATGGACTAATTATTCTTATTGCGGTCTTGCTTGCCAAATGCCGATCGCGTCCAATTGTTTTATGAAAGGTAGAGGAGATCGGGGTCAGTTGAAACTAAGATTAAAAAAGCTCGAATTATTCGAAACCAAATCACCTATGTAAAGATAATGCAACCTATTGCATAATTTGTTGCTTATGTGTTGTTAAGCTAGGGATTCGTGGTGAAATCGTAGACCTCGATAAATTACTGGTGGAATCACTTACCATTCGGCATATCTTACTTACTGCTAAAGTAAAATAGCTATGATTTATGTTTCTTTAGCAAAGATGAGAAAATTATCTTTTTCTTTATCCCCAAATTGGGTTTTCAATTAAGATTATTAATTAAGATAAGAATTTAAAAGCTCGAAGGCTCTTAGTATAAAATAATTAGAGGACGGACTCTTCAATCCAAAGAAAGGTCTGCATTTCTTGGAGATAGGTATTATTAAAATTTTCTTGTATACTTATCGAAGGTACTGGATATTAGGTAGTTAGGTACTAATTTGGCTATGGCTGCCAGCATGAGCTTAGGTACTACTGATTGATTCGAATCCAGCTCGCAACTGTAAAATGATAAAAGTTATGTGGCTATAAGCAGTCCTGGATTTGTCAATAGGCCGTATAGGCCGCGGCCTAGGGGCAGCAGCGTCCTAGGGGCGGCAGATTTCAGAAGGATGATATATTATAGATGATTTTGCAAGGTACATGGGGCGGCGAAAATTAATTGGCCTACACTCATAAAAAATCTAAATCCGGCGCTGGCTATAAGCATAGACCTATATTTAAGTCTATGGCTATAAGACAAATAAGTAAACTCGTTGAAGGAAAACATTTTCTGTGCGTGGTATCGGAAAGTTTTCAAGTGAAGTAAGCAAAGGCTGAGATTCCATCGAAGGGGTTCAAGAAAGCGAGGCGGTGCGCGAAGTTCAAAACCAATTTATTTATAACACACACACAAACGCACGCACACACACATAAATATATTTAGTGACTGTTAATTTATGTATACCATGTCTATTTATTAAAATGTAAAGACGTACCTAATTGGCTTTCAAATATAGGTGATTGTTAGTTAGCAAATTAAGCTGTCTAATGGCATAATTATAGGTTGTTTGCATATCCAAACAGTGTTTGCTTCAACAATATAATTTGTGTGCGAAATAAATAATCTGAAGTTGTTGACCGATGACCCTAAATACCGTTGTTCCGTAACAATTGAATAAGGGCAAAGCAACAAACAATACATTGAACGTGATATGCTTAACAATGATACTATCGCAAATGTTTGAAATAAAATAATTATAATTAAATGTACAAACTATTATAAATTCTATTATTAAAACGCAAACGGTGACGCAGAGATCCCATAACGATGCAAATAAAAAAGTGTATGTCTATGGTTTCGAGATAAATGCTTTCCTAATAGTCTTATATCGCTAATTGCACAATACCAAAACCCGAAATGGAGTTTTTAAAATGTTAGTTTTTGTCTATTTTGCATGGAAAGGCCAAAAAGAATAATAACTTACCTATGTCCAAAGGTGGTTAAAAAATATCCATAGATACGTCATGCCCTTACAAATCAACTAAAAAATCTGTTCCGAAAAGAGCTAAAACACACACACGTTTATCTTTTGTTTCACTACACCAATCACACTACAGTAATACACGAAGGCATTTTACGTTGTATGTCAAATCTCAAGCACTTCTGACAACAAAAGCGTGCATATCGACAGAGCGACTACGAGCAGACAGGTCAATTGACCGCTCGTACGAACTTCATTTTCGGCGCGCTAGTGACATATCTACCTCTTTTTTACTTATAATAATATCATTGCCTATGTCCTATATAGTTATATCTATGAATAGTACTGTGTGCATTGCTCGAGTTGGCTATGGATTTATGATTTTGTTGTCTCTATATTTTGTGGTACAGAGTTACAGACAGACAGTGCTAGAGCAGTGATAGTGTGAAGCACAAAGAAGGTTCACTCTTGCAAATTGCATAGATCACTCGTACCGTGCTCAATGGCATATTTTGTAACTGTTGTTATCAGATACTTTAATAGAATTCTAAAGCGGGATCCGCTCAGCTCAGTGTCGTCTGTGATTTGAACTATAATATAATGCAGGTTGGGCAACACTAACGACATTGAATAATACTAAGAGGTCTCGGAGTGAGTTGGTGATGTTGGTATGTCATCATTTAAGCACAAATCACAAGCTGTTAGGCGCACACTATGCGTTTTTTCACCGCTGCGGCATCATTATCGCATTCGTAATAATCTAACATTTTAACAAAAATAACCGACTTCAAATGAAGTACATTGTACTTTTGACATGGATACCATTGTCTGATCTCGCTCAAATTTATGGACTACATGACAAGCACCAGCTACCAATTTAAAAAAGAATCATCGAAATCGGTTGGCGCGATATTGAGTTATTCGTCCATTTATCGCGCACATACTTAATGCAAATTTAAGACTTATATGATTTTGACATGGATGCCATTGTCAGATCTCGTTTAAATTTTTGTGGGACCACACGACGAGCAACAGCTTTCCATTAAAAAAAGAATCAACCAAATCGGTTCACCCAGTCCAAAGTTTTGAGGTAACAAACATAAAAAAAACAGTCGTATTGAGAACCTCCTCCTTTTTTGAAGCCGGTTAAAAACCCATACTGCACGAGTAGGCTCACTCTTCTACTGACATGCGGCAAATCTCTAATCTCAGTCTCACATGTGAAAATTCACATAAGATTGAGTGAGATCATTACTATTATTATTATTACAGCCACAGCCTATCTATATCTATACTAATATTATAAAGAGGAAAGCTTTGTATTTTTGTATGTTTGCAACGAATAAACTCAAAAACTACTGAACCGATTTTAAAAATTCTTTCGCCATTAGAATGCTACATTATTCCTGAGTAACATAGGCTATATTATTTTTAGAAAAAATTAGGGATCCTTGCTAAAACTTCAATAACGTGAACCAAGGTGTAAAAAAAATTGCTTTAAAATTTCTTTCATCGCATACGCTGCGGAAACTATTGATGATAGAACAAAAAAATGTTCTACAATATTAGAGACCATATCAATATCTACAAAAAACGTCGCGATACTATATGTCCAACTATTGTAGTTATGTCACTATAACCACTTTTTACATTTTAAAAGTCAATAAAAAAGCTGGCCAACATCAGACCATGATAACCATACCTTCGTATTAATCCTTATCCAAATAAATCATTTCATGTTCAAAACTGTTTCAATACCTATTGATAACTTTTTGAATTACTCAAATCGGACATTCCATTCAGAAGATATTGGAAAATCATCCCCAGGGATAAAAATAACGATTGGAAGTCACTTAAATACAAACCAATTTCGTCAGTTTTAGGGTTATAAACATGAACATTTTTATGTAAATTCATAGTTATAAACAAAAGTTAATTTTAACACATTTTTTTGGAAAATCATCCCCTAAATGGTTAATTAAGGAGATGCAGGTTAGTATGGCAACTTCGTCAGTTTTGACGTAAGAAGGGTGAAAATTTGTGCTTATATAAGCTTATAGTTAAACAAGAAATAAGTGTATCACGGTTTTTTCGAAATTCATCCCCTAAGGTGTAATACTTCGTCATTACACGCTTTATTAATAGCTTCACCTGTATGTTTGTAACATCTCTTTGGACTTGATTTTGACCCACTTCAAACGGTCAGATTTCTGTCAAACTTTGTAGACTTATCGAGGACCAAAGACAATTCAATATTTAAAGAAAAAAGAAAGAAAGAAAGAAAGAAATAAAACCCTAATTACACGCTTTAATTAGCTTTAAACGGTCAGATTTCTTTCAAACTTCGTAGACTTATCGAGGACCGATGACAATTCAATATTTAAAGAAAAAAAAGAAATAAAGAAAAACCTAATTACATGCTTTAATTAGCTTTAAACGGTCAGATTTCTTTCAAACTTCGTAGACTTATCGAAGACCAAAGACAATTCAATATTTAAAGAAAAAAAAGAAAGAAAGAAAGAAAAACCTAATTACACGCTTTGATTAGCTTTAAACGGTCAGGTTTCTTTCAAACTTCGTAGACTTATTGAGGACCGACGACAATTCAATACTTAAAGAAAAAAAGAAAGAAAGAAAGAAAGAAAAACCTAACTACACACTTTAATTAGCTTTAAATGGTCAGATTTCTTTCAAACTTCGTAGACTTATTGAGGACCGATGACCATTCAATATTTTAAGAAAAAAAAAAGAAAGAAAGAAAAACCTAATTACACGCTTTAATTAGCTTTAAATGGTCAGCCTAACTACACGCTTTAATTAGCTTTAATGGTCAGATTTCTTTCAAACTTCGTAGACTTATTGAGGACCGACGACGATTCAATATTTAAAGAAAAAAAAAAAGAAAGAAATACCTAATTACACGCTTTAATTAGCTTTAAATGGTCAGATTTCTTTCAAACTTCGTAGACTTATCGATGACCCATGACGATTCAATATTTAAAGAAAAAATAAAGAAAAACCTAATTAAAAAGAAAGAAAGAAAAAAATTATTTATTCTGTTAAGCACTGCATCGAGTTACAAATTGAATCTTAATAAAACATTCATAAAATTACTATAAGTTGTTACAAACACAACCTGATGCAGCACTGCTTAACAAAAAAGGTACGCACTCAGCATATGCCGCAGTGAACCACGGCTACTGATTTTCAGTACGACCTTTATTGTATCGCAGTAAACTACACGCTAATACGCGTGTAATTACACACTTTAATTAGCTTTAACACAGTCAGATTTCTTTCAAACTTCGTAAACTTATCGAGGACCGATGACAATTCAATATTTAAAGAAAAAAAGAAAGAAAGGAAGAAAAACCTACATGTAGTACGCGAGTGATAAGTTATACTTCTTTGTCATCATTAAATAAATATTTAACACTAGCTGTCTTGGCGAACTTCGTATCGCCTAATTGGTGATTCATGTACTTTGTTGTTACTTTTAACTTTTATAGTTTTGGTAGGTTTAACAAATCAGAGACCATTAAATTCCCTCTCTCTCTCCATCCCGCTCCCTCTCGCCCTCCCGCTCCCCTTCCCCTTCCCGCTCCCGCTCGCTCACCCCCTTTCTCTCCCCTCCCCCTCCCCCTCCAACAAAATAGTATATTTTTTTTGTTTCAATCAGAAATAAAATTGCGTGATATTTGCCGAGACCCCCCTCTCTCCAACGTAAGATTAGATGAGATTTGACTCGACCCCCTCTCCCCCTTAAAAATCTCACGTAAGTTATGGACGCCTTCTTTTTAGTTTTATTAAACTATTATTTATTTTTGATCTCAGAAATGTGAAAATTAATATGTAAGCTTATAGTTAGAAACAAAAATTAATTGTTATAGTTGTAACAAGGGAAGGAGAGGGGAGCAGGAGCGGGAGAAGGAGAGGGAGGAGATATGCACACAAAAACTATAGCGGCTAAGAACGGCTGTATCGATTTTAATGATCTCTGATTTGTAACATTCTAAGGCGATACGAAGTACGCCGGGTCAGCTAGTTAGGTATAAAGGTTGAATTAACTGTAATTTATAGTTGTTATTGTCTTTTCTGATTTTGAGCACGTAACCTAGCTATCTCCCTGTTTTGTGACACAGTTATCTTTCTAACACCACATTGTTTTTTTATACCTTTCTTGGGTTCAGTGGCGGCTGGTGGATCCTAGAAGTGGTGGTGCACTGTATAAGCGTATTTTTAACGACTGCCAAGAGAGAAAAAAAATATTTTTCGATTTACACTCTTGTTTCAAATTAAGAAATGGCCTGGGTGGTCCTGCCGATTTTATTTCTATTTTTTGTTCAAATGTTTTGTTTTTACTCTTAATAAAGTCAATGTTAAAGTTAGTACTCATTTTTACATCTATTTACTCACGCACAATGTCCCACAACTCAGTAACTATATAATATAATATTAAAAATCCTTGCAGAATGTAAACAATTAACAATATAGAAGATCATTGATTAGCAAACACAAAAACTTCGAGCTTGCCGGCGATGCGCGCGCGAATTTCGTCATAACTTCGTCCCGCTCTCGGTAATCTTCGGTGCGCTCGTGCGGCGCTCGAAAGCGGTCATATTTCGCCATACATTTACTATTGAACTAGCTCTGTCTCACGCGCCAGGCGTTTTCGGTTGCATTTCATAGAAGTTGTATGAACACTCGCCGTGCGCTCGGAGCTAGCGCACCGGGAATATTGAGTCCCGCGAAATTGAGTCTAAATGCTTTAGCAAAGAGCTTAAATTGTTTTATCATAATTTCGTTAATATTGGATAGATCGTTAATCAAATAATTTACTAAACATTTTTTGTTTTATTTTTCTAAACGTTCATAAACGTTTGTATGTATTAAAATCTGGCAGTTCGGCGCACGAGTGCACTTAAAGTACAGCCGCCCCTGCTTGGGTTGTCTGTCTTCAATTTCCCTTTTCCATTTTTTTCATTTCATAAATTCATTCTTAGCCAGAGTGGCTTAGAATACTGACTCCAATCCCATACCAGCATAGTGCATCTGCATACTAAGTTGTCAAAAAAGGGTAAAAAACTGTCGTAAGCTCGTTCATGTAAAACTACTAACGTATTGTGCAACAGTACAAGTATTTGCCACTTTATAATTTTATGGGTTTGAACCCCCAAAAACCCTCCCCTTGTCTACGCCCATGGATAGTTCATAAAAGCCTCGTAGATTTCAATATCTCAATTGATTTTGCACTGTTGATATTTCGAACGATACCGAGGAAACGGCGTATTCCAAATTGTTGTTTCAAGTTGGATTGCCAGTTATTTGAACGTTCTCTTACAATTAATCTGTCGTTAATATTATTCGGAATAAATATACAGTGTTTTTTACAGTTAGATCGAGTTATTCATAATTATGCGATCTTTAATATTGCTACAGAGTACGAGGTTGTGTTTCGTCATAATTTTTTTATAGTTTTTATTAAAATTTAGTTCTTTATAATTTTTAATTTAGTATTCCAGTTTACATCTCGGCCTTCAGAACTCCTCTATAAATTACATGCTACGTGTCTTTCTAGTTTCTTCAATACTTTACTTAGGTCTTTCTTTAATACCGTTTTTAACACAGATTAGTACAGAATCACCATCAGTTGATGCCCAACCACTGATATTGCAAATATCTAATACCCGGACCAATGCCCAATACTAGTCTAATTTCCAATTGTCCAAGGCTCAAAACGTCCCAAGGACGGTGGTAACTGGTAACCTACTTATGTATGTAAATTAGTACTTCAGTAGGTTACCTGTCAGTATGCAAGACGTCATTACAACAAGGAAGAATTGAATCGACCACATTATAGGTAGGTAGGTATGTACGTACTGCAGTCAGAACCGGTGTGGAGTACCGTTACACAAAATTACGCTGACCGCTCTACAGACATGAAGTAAAGATCATCATTTTAGCTGTATTAAGAAGGCTTAGAATACTAACCCCAATCCCACGCCGGATGGATTTCGTAAGAGGCGACTAAATCCGGCCCGCTGAAGGTAGGGCCCTTCGAGGGATTATTTTGGTTTATTGATTTCAATTGTTAATTAATACCATTAATAATCAATAGACGCCGGGCGGTCACTTCGCGCTGGGACAGGCTATATAAAAGTTTGGAGGATGTTTGATACTCTCACGCAAGAAGTACTGAACGTCTTTACATGAAATTTTGCTCAGAGGAAACTGTGATCTGGAATAAGATATAGGGTACTTATTTTACTGGAAAACGACAAAACCGCGGGCAAAGCGTAGTCGTTTATAAATAAAAAAAAACTTTACTTTCATCTCCACACATAGTATGTAGGGTGCATTGGGGTAATTACGATAGGATTTTTGATGAGTTGAGTATAGATACTGTATTCCGGTAAAAAAATTAATGTATTTTTATATTTATTGTCAATTTTTTCTGCTCCCTTCGTAATTTATGAATAGGTTTATGATTAATGTACATTACACATACAAATAAGTTGTAGGAGTTTATTTAAAAAGACATTTTAATTATTAATTCGTATTTTAAGGAATTGGGGGAAATACGAAATAAGCCTGGATAATTCCGAAGTACTTTAAAATTTGATCTTATTACACATGGATTGATGGCTTATGTTTATTTTCTATTCGCAGTTACCCCTTACTCATGATATTGTTAATTTTGTTAATAGTTTTATTAAAACAGTTATTTCAACTTTATTACTTCGGATTTACCCCGGTAAAAGGTAGTGGTTCCCAACATTTCCGATAAAGAAAAAAGTACGATAGGTACGCAAAAAAATAAGATAGTAAAAACGCATTTAATTAAGTAGGTAGGTATATAATTTTCTTTTTATTTATACATAAAACTTAAGTATAATAACAAGATCACAATGCTTAAGTGGTAATTTGGTCTCATTTTTAGGAACATAGGTAGGTACTTAAATAATATCTTAAGTTTTTTGTAACACATCAAACTAAATCTACAAGGATTGTAATTAAATCACTAAACCCTTATGCTTACGTACAACATTTTCTGGTACTTATATAATTTTTTCATAAATCACAATATAAAAACCTAAGGAATTAAAAATCACACTTGCAGTCTTAGTAGGTATCTCTATAAAAATGTGTAGTTTTCGTTACTTTTGTTTTCATTTTTTCAGTAATATATTTCTACATAAAAAGACTTAGTGCACAATCACTCGAATTATATTTAAATTAACATTATATTATACAACATATTGGGTTTTGTTGGTTTTTTAAAGAGCAAACTAAATCTACAATTGTTGTAGTTAAATCACCAAACTCTTACCTAGGAACTAAGAAACATTTTCTGAAAAATAGAATTTTCATAAATGAAATATCGAAACTTAAATAAAATCACAATTGCAGTCTTATAAGAAAGATTTAGGTTATTCGTTATTTTATTTATTTTACTACTAATATATACTTAGACATAAAAATTAATAAATAGAAACTTATTGCACAAGGCACCAGACAAAAGAACGTTAACGTTATTAACATTATTAACATTTTGAACATAAAATATGCGATAAATTCTTAAAAATAAATTGCGTCTTCTTCATTACATAAATTATATAATTTTTCATTTTTACTGCTTCTTTCAATATCTATCTTCCTCACTATTAATGACTCGGGGAGCTCGTCAATATCTTTCTTTTTCGTCAATATAAAGTTTAATTTCTGCTGGTGTCTCATAGTTTTTAAAAAAAATATTGTGTAGAATGTTTCTTCTTGGCTGTATTTTATATCTATACTAATATTATAAAGAGGAAAGCTTTGTATTTTTGTATGTTTGCAACGAATAAACTCAAAAACTACTGAACCGATTTTAAAAATTCTTTCGCCATTAGAATGCTACATTATTCCTGAGTAACATAGGCTATATTATTTTTAGAAAAAATTAGGGATCCTTGCTAAAACTTCAATAACGTGAACCAAGGTGTAAAAAAAATTGCTTTAAAATTTCTTTCATCGCATACGCTGCGGAAACTATTGATGATAGAACAAAAAAATGTTCTACAATATTAGAGACCATATCAATATCTACAAAAAACGTCGCGATACTATATGTCCAACTATTGTAGTTATGTCACTATAACCACTTTTTACATTTTAAAAGTCAATAAAAAAGCTGGCCAACATCAGACCATGATAACCATACCTTCGTATTAATCCTTATCCAAATAAATCATTTCATGTTCAAAACTGTTTCAATACCTATTGATAACTTTTTGAATTACTCAAATCGGACATTCCATTCAGAAGATATTGGAAAATCATCCCCAGGGATAAAAATAACGATTGGAAGTCACTTAAATACAAACCAATTTCGTCAGTTTTAGGGTTATAAACATGAACATTTTTATGTAAATTCATAGTTATAAACAAAAGTTAATTTTAACACATTTTTTTGGAAAATCATCCCCTAAATGGTTAATTAAGGAGATGCAGGTTAGTATGGCAACTTCGTCAGTTTTGACGTAAGAAGGGTGAAAATTTGTGCTTATATAAGCTTATAGTTAAACAAGAAATAAGTGTATCACGGTTTTTTCGAAATTCATCCCCTAAGGTGTAATACTTCGTCATTACACGCTTTATTAATAGCTTCACCTGTATGTTTGTAACATCTCTTTGGACTTGATTTTGACCCACTTCAAACGGTCAGATTTCTGTCAAACTTTGTAGACTTATCGAGGACCAAAGACAATTCAATATTTAAAGAAAAAAGAAAGAAAGAAAGAAAGAAATAAAACCCTAATTACACGCTTTAATTAGCTTTAAACGGTCAGATTTCTTTCAAACTTCGTAGACTTATCGAGGACCGATGACAATTCAATATTTAAAGAAAAAAAAGAAATAAAGAAAAACCTAATTACATGCTTTAATTAGCTTTAAACGGTCAGATTTCTTTCAAACTTCGTAGACTTATCGAAGACCAAAGACAATTCAATATTTAAAGAAAAAAAAGAAAGAAAGAAAGAAAAACCTAATTACACGCTTTGATTAGCTTTAAACGGTCAGGTTTCTTTCAAACTTCGTAGACTTATTGAGGACCGACGACAATTCAATACTTAAAGAAAAAAAGAAAGAAAGAAAGAAAGAAAAACCTAACTACACACTTTAATTAGCTTTAAATGGTCAGATTTCTTTCAAACTTCGTAGACTTATTGAGGACCGATGACCATTCAATATTTTAAGAAAAAAAAAAGAAAGAAAGAAAAACCTAATTACACGCTTTAATTAGCTTTAAATGGTCAGCCTAACTACACGCTTTAATTAGCTTTAATGGTCAGATTTCTTTCAAACTTCGTAGACTTATTGAGGACCGACGACGATTCAATATTTAAAGAAAAAAAAAAAGAAAGAAATACCTAATTACACGCTTTAATTAGCTTTAAATGGTCAGATTTCTTTCAAACTTCGTAGACTTATCGATGACCCATGACGATTCAATATTTAAAGAAAAAATAAAGAAAAACCTAATTAAAAAGAAAGAAAGAAAAAAATTATTTATTCTGTTAAGCACTGCATCGAGTTACAAATTGAATCTTAATAAAACATTCATAAAATTACTATAAGTTGTTACAAACACAACCTGATGCAGCACTGCTTAACAAAAAAGGTACGCACTCAGCATATGCCGCAGTGAACCACGGCTACTGATTTTCAGTACGACCTTTATTGTATCGCAGTAAACTACACGCTAATACGCGTGTAATTACACACTTTAATTAGCTTTAACACAGTCAGATTTCTTTCAAACTTCGTAAACTTATCGAGGACCGATGACAATTCAATATTTAAAGAAAAAAAGAAAGAAAGGAAGAAAAACCTACATGTAGTACGCGAGTGATAAGTTATACTTCTTTGTCATCATTAAATAAATATTTAACACTAGCTGTCTTGGCGAACTTCGTATCGCCTAATTGGTGATTCATGTACTTTGTTGTTACTTTTAACTTTTATAGTTTTGGTAGGTTTAACAAATCAGAGACCATTAAATTCCCTCTCTCTCTCCATCCCGCTCCCTCTCGCCCTCCCGCTCCCCTTCCCCTTCCCGCTCCCGCTCGCTCACCCCCTTTCTCTCCCCTCCCCCTCCCCCTCCAACAAAATAGTATATTTTTTTTGTTTCAATCAGAAATAAAATTGCGTGATATTTGCCGAGACCCCCCTCTCTCCAACGTAAGATTAGATGAGATTTGACTCGACCCCCTCTCCCCCTTAAAAATCTCACGTAAGTTATGGACGCCTTCTTTTTAGTTTTATTAAACTATTATTTATTTTTGATCTCAGAAATGTGAAAATTAATATGTAAGCTTATAGTTAGAAACAAAAATTAATTGTTATAGTTGTAACAAGGGAAGGAGAGGGGAGCAGGAGCGGGAGAAGGAGAGGGAGGAGATATGCACACAAAAACTATAGCGGCTAAGAACGGCTGTATCGATTTTAATGATCTCTGATTTGTAACATTCTAAGGCGATACGAAGTACGCCGGGTCAGCTAGTCTTCAATAAATCCAACGAAGTATTTCCATTTTTTTCTTATTAAGTATCTCACTAACACAGTGTCTTTAAGTTTGGAGTTCTTCTTCTTTTTGAAGTTCCTTTATTACTTCCTCTTTTTCTTCTCTCTCTTTTTTATCTGCCTCTGATACGTTTATTATAGTACTGTCATTTTCTTTGCCTTTACTTTTTTTCCCTCTGCCTTTTCCCTTAGAAGATTTAGCACACGGAGGTTTATCAGGTACAATATTATTTTCTTTAGATTTTTGAAACCGTTTGATTCCCTTTCTATGCTTTATATGTTTTTGTGTATTTGGTTCTTCATCGTCACAGTAGCTGTCGAAAGGGTCATCATCATCAAATTCATTACAATCAATAATATCAGAATCACTGTGTTTGCTTATTATGTCAGATATACTAGTTGTGCTGTTACTTGATGGTGGGCGTTTTCTCTTATTCTTCTTTTGTATGCCTGAAGGGCCAGCTTGTTCTATTTCTTTATCATTCGTCTCAATTAATTTTGTTACCTTTTTCTTATTATTATTATTGGTTTTAGTTTTTTTAGTTATTTCCATTTCTAAAAGGCTTTTGCCAACAGCTGCAGTTATCACCTCAGCGCCTTTACTGATACGTTTATTTTTTGTAGAAGTAGTTTCTTTTTTGTCTTGTTGAATTTTACGTAACATCAACTCTTCAAATGATATTCGTTGTGATTGAATTTGAACGGGTTTTTGTGTTCGTACAGATGCTTCTTTAATAATGTTGTTTGAGATAATATTCACTTTTGGGGAATTTTGTGCCTGACTTTGAGTAGCCTTATTTTGTAGACATATCGGTAATTCGGCTCGATTTTTAGCTACAAAACTCAAATTTTGAATATCGGATTTGGACATTAAAGACAATGAGGTAACCTCATCAGTAATTGATTTTTCATAACATTCATCTTTTGGAAGTTTGTTTAATATGTCAATGCATATTTGCTTTAGCGTCTTTGGGGTCTTCAAGTGCGCTAGATCTCTTTCTTTTACCATTTTTTGGTATCGTTTGTAAGCCTCCGGATCAAATTTATCCACGGGTATTACTTTATCGTTGAAAGGGTAGATCCCAGCTTTTTTAAAACCACTCCTAATTATTTCTGGGCTAGTTTGTTGCCAAGTATCTGCTAACGTTTGAGCAAAAAATTTTTTTGGCATTTTTGTACCGATATTTTTACGCTGCCACTCAACTAATTTTGCATCCCATACGACGTGGTCGTGGATAGTTGTCAACGGAATGTTATAAGCTTGGGCTGCTGTATATTGGGTGAGCTCTCCACTTCTAACTTTTTCAACGGCTGTAGCCAGATCTTGTGACGTATAACTTTTTAACTTTTTTCGAACGTACGTTCGAGGCATAGTGAACCTGAAAGAATGATATTTTTTTATTATTATTACATAATAATAAATAAGAGCTTCTGCGCCACACTCGGCTTCTGTGATCTCATAATGAAATGTTGAATTCCCATTTCCCCCTTTTTCCCTCGCTGAGCTTCGATGATGTTCGAAAACTCTAACCAAAATCTAATCTCATGTAAATCGGTACAGCAACGGTTTAAAGATAAAACAACACAGATAGACAGATAGAATTGATTTACCCTTCTTACCCATTACCTAAAATTGCATACGGAAAAATAAAATGGGGCCGAAAATCATAAATAAATAATATTTTATCCTACTTAGTTTGAGAGCCACTGCCCATTACTATGAAAATTACAAGTGGGGTTATTACGGAAATATTCATAACGGAATAACCCCAATGGGGTATTTCCGAAAAAAGCTTAAGATCATCACTAGGACTTCGTGTTTCCCTCTATCATTATTAAAAAACAATAAGCTATAATACTAACAAATATTTATTTAAATAACTTACCGGGATTCCGAGAAAAGAGTGTTGGGGTTATTGCGATTCACCCAAACAGGCGTCAAAACCACGAGTCTCTCGCGACGGGATGTTGCACACACACTACCAGTAGCAGCGACAAACGGCGACTGAAGGATCAAGGCCGGTAACAATGGCGTCTAAAGCAATATTGCCAGAGTGAAAATATTACGGCGTTTGGTAGTTATTCGAAACTTACGGAATATACCCAATTTTGGAATTACCCCAATGCACCCTACATTTTTTCAAGTTACACTCTTATGACTTAACAAATAATTAGGTATATAATTAACTAGTTATTGCCCGCAGCTTCGCATACGGAAACTATGTTTTACCTTATTTGCAAAATTTGAAGCAAATTGGTTGATGTTTTAAAAATATTTCATACAAACTTTCATCCCGTTTCCTAGGGAAACCTTTTAATTTTCCGGGATAAAAAGTATCCTAAAATATGACCCGGAGTATATGTAACAACTTTTCCAATTTTCATCGAAATCCGATCAACGGTTTTCATGTGATGCCCGGACAGACAAACAGACAGACAGACAATAATTCTAAAAAAATATTTTTGTGCCACGTTATTGAAGTGCCCACTAATCGAATTTTTTTAAAAATAATCAATGTACAGAAAATTTGCCCTCTGGAGTTTTATTATAGTACAGATATAATTATAATATGCCTGATGAAAAGTTACGGATTATATTTACCAATACGAAGCGATTCATCCATCCATATATCAGCCCTTGGAGGTCCACTGCTGGACATAGGCCTCCACTAACTTGCGCCACTCTGACCGGTCCTGAGCCTTCTGAATCCAGCGAAATGATATGCGAAGCGATTACCTAATAAGGTAGCCCTTCTATGCAATAAGAACCGTGGCAGATATTACAAAAAATCGATGAAAAAGTTAATCTAGTCTAGGAATCCTACTTTTCATCGTATGTAATATGGAATACTGCCAAATTTTCTAATGTCTGGCCTTGTTAGTAAAAATATCTTCCTGTATGTTTGTCAGTGGTTCGGAGTAGTGTTAAGTGATTGATGACGCGTTCAAAGGTCAAGAGCATTGGAAATTGACGAACTTGTACATCACTTATATCAGCAGCAATTTCTTTAATATGTTTATCGTTGATTCGTATCACTACTACTTTATTCTATTTGCCAAGATACGGGGTATGTGAAGATGTGTGTATATGTCATTGAAGTATAATGTCATAGAACAGACATCTCGAACAAAATGTGTGTCCCGCCCGGGAGGTTCGATTTTCAAAATTGAGCCCCCGTGGCCCGTTCTCCTTTCAAAATCGAACGAATCCATTGAAGATTGAAGCCACGTGGCGCCAATGCATTGGGACATACATGGTGTTCGTGGTGTCGGTTTTATACGCTAGTAATAAACTAATAATACTTCAATGGTATATGTATGGATTATTTTGTCACGCAGTCACAAAAGTAATGGAGACCTCGAAAACAAGTAGTGCGGGGAGAAACTAGTTCCCGGAATTCTAACCGTGTTTCAGGAAGAGCGTTGAGGGCAACAGCCCGTGTAATTGTGTGTAATAGTAATCTAAACTACTTAATATTATAAAGAGAAAAGTTTTGATTTTTGTTTATTTGTAATGGATAAACTCAAAAACTAATGTACTGATGATAAAATTTCTTTCACCAGTATAAAGCTACATTATTTCTTAATGGCATAAGGTACATTTGATTATGATTGATAATTTTTTATGGTACTGGTATTTTTATGTGATATAAAATATGTTACAGAACATCGTTGGCAGAGTCAGCTAGTAATAATATAATTGCTCACAATTTAACAAAATTTGTGTGTTATTACATTGTTTTGTATTATGATTCATGTGATAACTGTTCAAATGAGGACAATAACGCAATGTCTAGTCTAGACAGTGTCAGTTTTCCTACGCTATGTAGACACAGGTAGATGTTAAGAGTGTTAGTGAACGTATTACGTTCACTGTAAATAGTCATTTACATTGATTTTGTATACCTACAAGATATTTTACTCCAAAAAAATATCTCTGCCACTTCTAGTAGGGAGCTACGTTCAACCAGAATTCTGTCTCTTTTCCTCCACTGTAGTTTTTTTTAAACTTTGGTAACATTTGCCCCTGGAATTTGTATGCCTACCAGCAAGTATTTTTTGTCATGCATAAAATTATGGGCTAACTTCTGAAAAAGAAACTGATTTGAAGGCCAGAAGCAGGGTAGGATGAATACTACGCCCATATCAATAGGCATTAAGTTCACCCTTTCTACACTCCAAGGATAAGGTATCTGCGGCAAATAATAAATAAAAAACATGAGAGGTGTCAAGGGACACCCGGATGGAACGAAGTTCCTTTCGATTTAAGTATTGTTTTGTTGTACAGCGCCATCTCTGTACAATTTTCTGAATCACGCTAGCAGCACCATCTCTGTAAAACTCTCTGAATCACTTCAAAAAAAGTGTCGTCATTCGTAAGAATCAAAAAGTGTCGTAATTTTCCGTCTAGCCCCCTTTCACAACGCGCGATAAGGAACTTCGTTCCAAAAATAAAATACTTCCTCAGGATATTGTGTTCATGTCGGTCCATAATTATGTCGGTTCTGTGAATACCGTTGAAATATTCTGTCTCCAGAGCACTCCCTTTAAGTGAACAAGAAACCCTACACCATTTTACTATACAATACATTATACAAGCTAATATTAGTGACGTAATTATCATTATATCATCAATATTTTGACCTGAACCACTACAAGTCTTAACCTTTTGTTCAATACTTGAAGTAAACAAAAGACTTTTTGTCAAAGCTTTTTTGCCAAGCCACTAGGCTTGGAATCTTTTTATATAAATTGTAAACATTACTTGGCTTAAGAGCGTGTGTTGAACTTTAACCTGTATTTCATGGTACGGGTCAATATACTTTTTCTAGATTCTTCGAGCCGTGGTAACTTGGTTCAGTTGCAATCTAAAGACTGTTAATAGAAAGTTCTTTATAGTCTAGCGATAAATTGAGAACCTAAAAGAACCTTTTTGTCGTTTGATCGTCGGTTTGGTTTATGTTCCATAAAGAGCAATTCATTTACATTTACCACTGTAATGCAAAAAGTAATAAATCTGGAGGTTTCCAGCTTGTCCTTACCAAGTATAATTATTAGTCCTTGATAGACTCTTCTCCATGCCTCCAAGATTGCCTACCAGCTTTTTAAACAAGATTTTTGGGTGAACAAAAGAGGACCCTGTTCCTTGAAATATGGTAATAAAATTATAGCCAATCAATGAAATTATATTACAATTAGTTACATTATAAGCAGAGTTATTTTCTCGACTAAATTATGTGTACGCATTGGCGCACTCCGCACTTTTGGTATGATGTTACAAGTACGTGCCGTGCGTTCGACGTGTCGGGTCAATTTCAGAACGCACCGTGGCGCCGCCGTGCCGGCCGTGTCATTCATTCGTAATCTACCAGTAATGCCATCACAAAAAAAAGACAAACCTGAATGACGGTGTCAGAGAGGGTAAGAGTTAAGAGTTATGATTAGGAAGAGATGCAACGACTAGATGTCAACGTCTGTTGACGATTTGCGCTGTGCTACCTAAATTACACTTTATTGTGTCGGAGCAAGAGTCGCTATTTATTTAAATGATTTTGCGGAGTAACTCCTCTGTGCCAAATATGTTATGTATTCTGTGGCGTAGATCAACTTATCAACTATAGGCATATTAACAAAGTTGATAAAGATTTTAAATGTGGCGTGAGCGTGACCATGCGTTGGAAATTTGTAAGGCACAGGAAGAACCTTTAGGACAATTAATATTTGCTGTATTAATGGAGGTCACTTACGAAATTTATTTATTTGGCTAAGCCATGTTGCCATTCGCGGTTCATCTTCCGTGCTTATGGCAATATTGCCATCAGATTATTCTCCTAGTTTCCACATTAGACGCCAGTGTCGTTTTTATGGCCACCATTACAAATAAGCGGGCGGAAGCAAAAATATTGTACATTCTCGAATTACTGTAAAGGTTTCAGCCAAATCCATCACTTTAAAATGGTAATTTTATTCATAGAATCGCATCGGCAAAAGCATCGCGTATGTACCTATGTAAAAGGCATAGAACCAAATTATAGTCTGTATATTTTTTCCTAGCTTTTCGTTTCAACGTTGTATATTATAATTGACCGATAATAGCACGAAATAATGACAAACTTCCTTATTTACATACGTATTAGTAGGTTTACCGATAAAGACTTAAAATACTATTTATTTTAATGTTATGATAAAATTCAGTAAAAATATTTTCTTCCGGCATTATTGTGAGCAAATACTATCGCAAGATAAGCGTACATTAACTAGGCAATAAATTCGATTATGGATAACACAAGAGTAAATTAGTAAAATCCTTTTTTAGACGCTTTTAGCTTGAGACGCAGTATGGTTCCTATACTTACAATCTTGTGAAAGCGTCAACGTTTCAACACTTCCTTTTAATTATGTTCTACTAAGTAACTAAACAGATTCTTTAAAACCTTTCCATATAGGTACTTACTTACAAAACCACATGTCAAAAGAATAATTAACACTTTAAAAGAATTTAATAGAAATATAACATAACAAACACTCTATATTATTTATAGCTATGCAGTTAATTGCAGTTAAACCATTAACAATAAATTTAGTAATAAATATACATGGTCAATTTTCCAAGTGTGCGTGGATGGCCAAATTCGGAACTATGAGGAATAGCGGAAAATGAAGAAAGGAGTCTCGGGGCCGATTTTGATGAAAACTAAAATTGCATCATTAGATATCCATTGAGTATAGTGATTAGTTATGTATTGATTGATAAAGGTTAGTTTAGACTCTGTTAGAAGTCTGTTAAGCGACATAATTTGTATATTTGTATTAAGTTTGTATATTAAGTAAGATTGGTATATTAAGTTTATCTATACTAATATTATAAAGAGGAAATATTTGATTGTTTGCATTGAATAGGCTCCGAAACTACCGAACCGATTTGAAAAATTCTTTCACTTTTGGGAAGCTACACTATACCCGGGTGACATAGGCTATATTAATTTTTTTTTTACTATTTTTCCTGAAGCGAAGTGAGGGCGATTTCCTAGTAATTAATATAATTGGTTGTTACCGTTTTAATTATAGTAAATAAATTAATAATTACGTACTTACCGGTTTGGAAAACGTTCCTATTCGAAACAACCCTGACTCTACTTAATGTCATAAACATCTACTTACTACCTTGGTATAATTGCATTAGCAAACGCTGTAAGGTTGTAATGTAACCTAAGAGAGGACTTTTAACTAATAAGTTCAAACTGAATCATCTTTACTCAGACGACCAAGTATTATATTCCCGGCAATAGGATCAAGTTTGTAATGTTTAAGATAAGTATGCTTGTCTTCTCTTGAAGTACAATAGTGTCTAGTCTAGTCAGTAACACGGATATGCCTACCTATGTTATTGTCTGGGCGAACTAGATGTGCCATTTATGATCAGACCATCCTGACCACAAGTTTTTATTGATCGTTATGACATTTAGTAAAAAAATACTACGAGTATTTATTACTTATTATTATTAATCTGATAAGAAGAAGAAAGTTTAATTTTTTATTACAATAACATTTACGAAATCTTCAAATATTAAGTTTTTCCATGGATTTATGTAGATATAGAAAAAAATAAAAATAAATTTTTTATTCAGTCTACCTTTTACATAATAGTTAAACAGTTGATGAAGTAACAAGAAAAGTCTTAACTTGGTAAAATAACGAAGCTAAAATGATCAAAGTTCTTGTAATATGATCAAAGAACAGGTAAATGCTTACTAAATAAATAAAATATGAACATCATTCACTTACGATTTTGCTAAGTCATGTATAAAATTACTAATAAGGGAAAACCTTTGATGTAAACGTATTGTGACAGGAAAATAACATGAAAATCTAAGACGTAAGCAGCGAAAATAACAGCCGTTACTCAAAAACTGTTGACGTAAAACCTATCGTTTATAGTTTTATTTTTTAATAAAAAAAAAACAAACTTTTACGCGCGTGAGAATTTATACTTCTTTGGCATGAAAAAAAAACAATAAAAAAAACAATTTCAAAAAAGGATTTAAAAAAATATTCAGAAAAAAAATTTCAGAAAGAAATTTTAGAAAAAAAATGAAACAAATAAAAAACCAAAAAAAATCCAAGAAAACAATATTTAAAAAAATTCAAAAAACAATATTAAAAACTAAACAATATTAAAAAAAAACAATATTCAGAAAAAGAAAATAAAAAATATTCAAAAAATCAATATCAAAAATACAATATTAAAAAAATGAAAATAATACTAATCATTTTTTCAAAATATTACAAACCTTAAAATTACATTAATTATTTCTTGAAATCATCGCCACTGTAGTGTTCACATTTCCACAGCATCTAAATGACTGGAATAATGTAGACGATACAATCCAGTCCAGTATTGTGTCGTCTACATCATTTTAGTCATTTAGAAGCTGTGACAATGATTTCAAGAAGATAATGTATCAAACGGCACTGGATTGGCTGTCTACATTATTCCAGTTTCACTGGATTGGTCGCACTGGATTTAAAAGTAGACCGCCAATCCAGTTACTGGACTGGAATGCTCACTGGATTCAGTGCATTTAAATGTCGCTTTACATCTTTCCAGTAGCAGTCAGGCGCTGGATTCGATCGCTGGACTGGAATAATGTAAACCGTGCATTACTGTTAACGCCGGAATACTTAACGCGTTAGGCAGATGTAGCCAATAAAATCCTTTGATATGTTGAAAAAACCGGGCCGCCACTTAAGTTATCGTTTAACGAGTAATAGAATTAACATGGCCACGCCCCTTTTAGCGCGTTCACTGATGTCTATACTCTGGTAGGTAGTTTCCATAAAGTATAAACTATTTATAGAATAAACTACCTACCATAAGTAGCAATGTAAATCATCAAAACAATTTTATTGTCAATGTCAATATTTTTGGCAAAACAATGTAAATGACGGCCATCACTTAAATATTTATAAATTACGATCGCTTTTGATACTCGTATCCAAAGATGTTATAAATACAGATACGTTATGCCCTTACAAATCGACCAAAAAATCTGTTCCGACCGAGCTATAACACACACACGTTTATCTTTTGTTTGCCTACACCAATCACTAGTACATTGGCAAAATATGTAAAAAGGATGGCATTACTAAAACCATAATAGTGAAAAAGACAGCTAGTGTTTGTCGCTCGCGTCAATCTATATAGGCTACGGTCTTTATCGCTCTCGCGTCAAAACTAGATCGCTATCTCTTTCTTCATCTGAATATGGCGTCTTTGCATGAGTTATTAGATTGTTTAGAAAAATAATTGAAATAGACTAAATAATCTAAGTATCTTAGCGTACTCAAATGTGGTATGAGATTCCTTGTATTTTGTTGACCTTGGAGTCATAATTGGTGCACTTTCGAAACACACACGATGGCATTTTGATTTATTTTCGTAAGGACGTATGAACCTACGATGCGCCACGCTCGTGATTGCGCTCGACGCAGACTAATCACAAGAGTTCCCAATTGGGAACTTTTTGAGTCACACAACGCGCGCGGTTATAACGTATCTGCCTCTTCTTAATATATAATATCTTTGCTCGTATCTATGTACGTGGGCGGTAATTCGCGTGAGTGTATCCAACGGAAGCAGAAATAAACTGGGGACAAAATCTATTTATAGATACCTGTTTATGCTTCTGAATGTTTGCAATATGATATTTTGGTGAAAAACAAGGTTATTTTCTAATGTGGATACAAGTTCATGTCAAGTAAAATGCCTAATGTTTTCATACCATTATAAAATAAGTACTCATGGCTGTTTTTGGCATAGAACTTGTTTATGACATAGTCGCAGAAAAAATATTCAAAGTATCAAAGTCCAAGGATTGATCAGAGGGCCTTCGCGTCTAGGATTCTTTTTCTGGTATACATTAACGATTTACCACATTATGTAAAGAACCAAGCGGATATTGTACTATTTGCTGATGATACATCACTAATATTTAAGGGTGAAAGGAATAAAGTAAATTTCGACGACGTAAATAGTGCTCTTTCGCATGTGTCGCGTTGGTTCACTATCAATAATTTACTATTAAATGCAAAAAAAACGAAATGTATAGAGTTTGTGCTACCTAATGTTAAAAAAGTCAGCAAATCTCTTAAACTAAATAACGAAACATTGCATATGGAGGAATCGACGGTCTTTTTAGGGGTGACCTTAGATAGTAAACTTCAATGGGGCCCACATATAACAAATCTCGCGACAAAACTCGGTAGGGCTGCTTTTGCTGTTAGGAAAATAAGGCAGTATACAGACGTCGAAACTGCTAGGATAGTCTATTTTGCTTATTTCCACAGTGTTATGTCTTATGCCATCTTGCTGTGGGGCAAAGCAGCCAATATAAAACAAATTTTCATACTCCAGAAACGGGCAGTTAGGGCTATTTATAAACTTAGGTCTCGGGAATCTTTGCGTGAAAAGTTCAAGGAAATAGGTATACTTACAGTAGCTTCCCAGTATATCTTCAACAATGTAGTTTTTATACGGAAGAATATAAACGCGTATAAACAAAATTTTGATATTAATAATCGCCATACGAAAAGAATGCATCAATTAGTTACGCCTTCGTTCCGCCTAAGTAAAGTGCAGCGATCTTTCATAGGGCTTGGTATACATTTCTATAATAAAATCCCAAAATTAATACGTGACTTGCCAATAGAAACTTTCAAAAAACGTGTAAAGACACAATTGTTAGGCAAGGGATATTATAATGTAGACGAGTATTTAAATGACAAAGACGCATGGAAATGACCAGCTCTGCAACCAGTTCCGCTCAGAATAGTAAATACTTTTGTATTATTATCTTTTTTTGTAATATTTGTTTAAAAGATGTGCTGAGGAGTTTCTTTAGGCTTTTCTTCTCCTCCACGACAAAGCACCTTCCGAAAAGCCAAAAAATTACGTGCATAAGTGTATCAGTGATACCTATATGAATAAAATATTTTGACTTTGACTTTGACTTAGGATTCTTAGTTAAAAAATAAGTGTAGGATTTGCCTTGCAATATTTAGGTAACTCGGATATGAATGATTTTATTCTGCTAAGAAAAATACTGAACAGTTTTATGTAGACTTTGTTGTTTTGGGATGAGGTTTTCATTTTCAAGGCTTACAAGATTATTTAATATTTTCCAGATATTTTGATAGGATTATCTCTAATTTGATATTGAATTGTGGCGTTGCTTGCATGATTTTCAAAAAATGTTTGTTTTTTCAAAAAAACTTTAAATTTTGAATTCTAGAACTTACCCAGTTATATAAGTAACACCATTTTTAGGAACTTTTACGGACGATTATGTTAGAGAAGTGAAATCGAGGCCAGCAAATGCGTACAGCGAAGCACCTATTTATTTTGATAAAAGCACCCAGATTTTCAGAAACTCGGTTAAAATAATAGACAAACCAACACCCTGATATATAGCATGTTAAAGTTCCTTTGATACGTCTGTCCTCAATAGTCCCCACACTACACTTTCCACTCCCAAAGAGCCCTAATAAGAATCTAATGCGCAATAGAAAAGATTAAGAATACAATCGCTAAATGGAATCGACAAGGAATCGCTAAATGGAATTGGAAAATGTCTTATAAATCACGAAATATTTAAGCAAATACAAAAGGGTGAGACTGGACAGCAAAGATGTCAGTTGTAATTTAGGTTGGACTTTGGACATAATAATGTCACATTCTATTCTCGTTCTTGAAAGTAAAATAAGTTCTGTTTAATCAAACAGTGGCCTACCAGTTTATAGTTTCTTTTTTTGATCAGTTAAGCTACCTATTTTTAAGTAACCACAAATAGGGTGTGGGTATAGGTGCGATTAATGACTCGTTTTCCTGGCCATCTAATGGCAAACAGTTCTAGGACCGTTGTTCAAGATCAGTGACGACTGACGATGCACTTCGAACCGCCCTTCGAACATTTTGAAGATGACTAAGTAGATTATATCTGCATTTTGAGTCATGTGTAAGAAAACAAATAGGTATTAACTAATGATTTTTCATTCCAATTTTTATCATTTGGTCGCCTGAATTGGTGTTTCTTTGCAATGCATTTTTCTAAGTTATCTTACAAACTAGAAATTAATCACCAATTGTTTCTGTTCCGTTTGAAGAAAACATCTGGAATCTGTATTCGTAGTACCTAGTATTAGTTTGTAGTCTTCATTTGCTTTAATTGATGGTTGACCTCATGACCTGAGGCAGACCAGAGAATGACAATTATGAGTCCAATAACCAGTGTCTACAACTACAACAGTATTAGCATGAAACGTAATAAGTACGTATTATAGTCGGATTATACGTATAATAGAGCGTTATAATATAGGTAACCCAATCGTACCTTATTAGGTTGCCTCGGTATAAGCTAGACTGTATTTTTTTGGCTTCATGTAAAAATACCTTACGTAATGTTCTTATTATTACATTTATTTTTGTCGTCCACTCCAACTTCTATGTCTTTAGCCTGTATTTGCAGTCCAATATTGGGACTGGGTTCACCGATATATTTTGTAACATTTTTCCATCATAAGAATCCCTTTTACTTAAGTTTCAAAAAGCAGTCCGAAGATAACTAAAGTTTATAAACATGAAACAATCACGTACTTCAGTATTATCTGTAGTTCATTGAGGATTATGCTTGTTTTTACTAAATCGTTATTCGTTACCTAGTCTATTACCTAATTACGCCCCAGATTAGTTATCAACCTAATTACCTATTGATTATGAATATGATTGATATGGTATGAAAAATCTCCCTGGAAAGTTCACGTGATTTAAGCAAGTGACTTGGCAATTGAAACTTTTTAAATAAATAAACGCGATAGGTACTCATAGACCCACTAGGATTTCCTGTGTCATGGGTGCCATGGACAACAACAACAACAACAAAATCCTCTTTATTGTACACCAAAATTATATCCAAATACATTTTATTACAAAGACAACATACATACATTTTTTGGACAATATACAAAGAAACAAAACACACATTTAATATCAAATTCAAAACAAAACTTGTTATACCCATTGAAGTATTATTACTAGCGTATAGAACCGACATCGCGAACACCATGTATGTCCCAATGCATTGACGCCACGTGGCTTCAATCTTTAATGGATTCGTTCGATTTTGAAAGGAGAACGGGGGCTCAATTTTGAAAATCGATCCTCCCGGGCGGGACACACATTTTGTTCGAGATGCCTGTTCTCTGTGGTTATACCCATGATGTTTTTTTAAATCATTTTTAAAGGCAGATAAAGTAGATCATCTTCTAAGCCTTGATTGGTAAACAGCAATTACATTTGCAATTAAGGGCTGGTCAACCATGTACCTATTGCAATGTAAGAGGTTTTACAGTTTCATGTTTTCTATTACACATGGATGCTCTCACGCGACTCCAGTCACGCATACAAAGTGATGAAATCTTCAATGCAGCGTTCGTCTTTATTCCTCAGTCAGTTTTACTTTGTGATTTACTTCAGAAACATAATATTACATTGATATTCATTATTATCTAAATAACAATGAGTGAGGTACTTAGTAGTTGGTAAGTTCTTAGGCAACCCCTCCTCCAATCCGCGCTGGATCAGCGGTATGGATTTAGGCCTCTTCAAGAGGAGACACCCGAGCTCAGTAGGGGGCTGTTTATGGGTTGAGGCAATGTTACAGGCGTAAGAGGTTCTATCCATCTTCAAGACGTCCAAGCTAACCTCTGCATGTGGTGCATCCTTCTGAACAACGGAAGTCATGGTAAACCCCAATCTCCTCGGCCCTGTACTACTTACTCAATTTAATCCCACCAATGTCATTCAGAGACAGCATGGATCTTATTCAGTGTTTTTAATCGTCTATTCCTGAGATTATCATATAAATAGAAACAATATAACTTCTATACAGTAAGTATAAGTAGATGATCAAGTTCCTAGTCATGTTATCTTCTTTGTGCAAGAGTCCAAGGGCCTTGTCATTGTCGTATCGTAAAGTTCTGATAATTTTGGAGATAAAATTACAAATACTGTACAGTAATATTACAAGATAGTGAACGAAACATATAACGATTTCCGCTGAAAAATGTTATTAATTTGTATTTATTTCATAAGTGTACTTATTCCCAGTAGGAATTGTTTCCAGTCACGATACTGTATAAACACATAAAATATTGAATTCAGTTGTGAAAGGACAAAAATAGACAAAATTTTACAGCGAGAATTGAATCTGAAATATATAAAATACTACGTCATAGTTTCGAGTCTTGAGAAGGTTAGCAACTAATTACAAAAGAATGGATATGGCTTCTTCATTCATAATTATATGATTATGGTTTATCTATACTTTTTGACAATACTTGGCGACGAGGCGAAGGTGATACCAATCTTCTACGTTGAGAAATTCACCAGTGGTTTTCAACAGCATATCATAGAGCTATGAAGCAAACGACATTTATTAATTGGGGTTCCGGGTTCGATTCCCGGCCGGGACAGATATGTGATAAATAAATATTTGTACTCGGGTCATGGCTGTTATTGTGATGAGTTATACAATATGTGTTGTCCATGTCACAGGCCTGAAATATTGATTTTTCGTATGTCATTACTTCCCAGAATTTGATCTTTGTTTTTTCGAAATCAACGGGTTCGATTCCTGGTTTCGATATTGATTCAAAAATCTAATAATGCAGTTTTAGTTTTCATCAAAATCGGCCCAAAACTCCTTTGACCATTTTTCGCTATTCCTCATACATAGTTTCGAATTTGGCCATCTACGCACACTTGAAAAATTCACCCTGCATAAATCCGAG
>CAWVQL010000088.1:0-47867 GCA_963932265.1 Thymelicus lineola | reverse complement strand
CTCGGGTTGGCCACTAACCCCTCCACCAATCCGCACTGGAGTGGTGGAGTATGCTCTAGGCTTCCTCAAGAGGAGAGCCCCGTGCCCAGTAGTGGGCCATTGATAGGTTGAAGCCAGGACCAACAAAGTGCTTTATGTGCTGTCGAAGTGCTCTCGGGAGGGTGTTTATTGTGCTTCTGTATTCGAGGTTATCATCAAAAAGTTGAAAAGACAATGTTTTAAGGTTTTTTTAATTTTAAATTTTCTAAATCTTCTTCTAACCATCGGACTATCTGCTATACTTTATAAGGATCCATTTTAAGCTAAATAAAACATATGTAAGTGTCTGCCATCAAACAAGAAAAAGCTTACATAATCGGTCGCGTGGGGTCTTTCGAAGCCCATGCACAAAACAAACGCCTATCATGCACAAGCGCAGCGCGCTAACTGAGTGGTAACTGCACTATTTTTAACTTAAGTATATTTTAGGAAGCTACTATAAAGTACAAGTTTTTACCTTAACTATTTAAAAAAATATGGCAGTTTTCCCAAACCCCGTGCTTTCAAAGACCCCATGCGACCGACCTAGGGTTAAAGATCGTTCAATACCTTTAAGAACCATTACTAATAAAAGTGTAATTGGTGATAACCGTGCTTATTAAATTAAGTTAAATTAAATAAATTAGAGGTAGGTACTTAGGTAGGTAACTATTATTAAAGATTAATGTCTATAATATTTTGAGCTAGACGTCATATCATATCATCATAGTCAGTTAAATCTTTTTTTTTGAGTTTTTTCCAACCTCTTCAACTCATTTTTTTGTGTTCTTCATATTTTTCTGGATTCTGCTTGATCTTCTGTCAGTACCGTTTGGCTCGCTCTGCAGCCGTCAAAGCCATTCTACAATTCTAAAAATAATGCAATTAAAAATAATTAGCATTTTTATTATATCCAGTTTAAATCTTTATTATATCCAGTATAATATATTTAAAATCAAATATCATATCAGATTAAATATTAGCAATCTAAACAGTGCTTAAGAATTCCAATACGTCACATTTTGAGCTCCTTTAATACATCACGTTACGTAATAGCTGTGACGTATTCCGCCGGCCTTCAATCAAATCGGAATTACACTTAAATCAAAAGAATTTTCTAAAAACTATAACTATAACCAGAAAATATAAAATTATTGTGATATAAACTACACAAACTCAATGTAAAACAATAACATTTACCTGCAAAAAAGCCAGTTCGTAGTGGAACAATAATTTAGGACGTGTGACCACGGTAAAGATATATACAGTAGTCGCTCTTCATACAAACGGCCGAAAAGCGCGTTATACCTACCCACATCCGAATACGCGTGCGATACGTGGGCAACAGCGGCCGCTGCGTGGCGATTGCCGACAGGCGAACGAGCGGAGCTTGTACCACGGTCCGGTCGGTACAAATAACAATTTTTTTAGTTTTTCTACTCTGGTTGAGCTGTATGGTCGTGTGCGGCTATCTTTTATAGGGTTCGCTATAGTATAGACGAATATAATATGAATGACGTGATAAAGAATATAATGATGAATCTATGAATCTCGTCTGGAAATAATTGTACCTAATATTGTAATTTGTAATAATTGTAATTTGAATATTTGCGTCTAATTTGTCATTAAAACGTTATTGCTACTTGCTACTGTAACTTTGATTTCAATGTTATAAATTAATTTAGCAATAGGTATAAAGTTTATAGAATCGGACAGTTGTACCTTTTTTATTTACCTTAACCTGCAAGAAGAACTTACCATACCCTAAGAGTCTCTGTCTCTAATACAATACTGAAGGCTTACGAACCTTCACAGTACTAATAAAAACACAACATAGATTTTTATGGAACACTTCCTTTTTATTCACAATGAATTGCATTTATTAAAATAGAAAATATAACATTTATAAATACAAAACTACAAAGAAACTCAAGTCGTTTTATAAAATTAAAATACTGTCGGCGGACAGCCCTAGCGCGCGGCGACGCGTAGGCAAGTTTTTCGAGAATCGGGCCGAGTCACGTTACTGTATATATGTGTACTGTGGTGTGACGGACCACCACTTCGAATGACTTTTTCGGCCAGACTGCTGCTCAAAATTTTATATGGCGGGTATCTTGGGACAAGGAATATTGCTTTTATTCAAAATCAATTCTTATTGTGCTAGTTTTTGATTTTAAACTTGACCAAAACCGACGTGACGTATTGAGGAATTTCCACATGACACGATTTTAAAGACGATGAAAATGTTAATTTACGTTACGTTTAACTCTTAAAGTCTTGCACTAAGGTTGAATCATATATTTTAGACATACAATCTTTTCAAAAAACAACTCAATCAATACAAAAAAATTGGTTGTATGTAAAGTCGGTTTACGGACAATGGTTTTACGTGATAACGTCTATTTCGTAGAAGAATAATTTATGATATAAATAATGTAATGTAAGAACGTAATGGAAGGTCTACGCACGGAGCCGCGGTGCTACTCGCCAGTTGTGTCAGCTTGAACATGGCTTGACGCGCCACCGCGACCCGCGTATCTAGCTAGATTATAATATTAAATTTCATACTAACTATACGATTTTAAACATATTTGAGTTAAATCGTTTTAAATATCAGGAGCTGCGCGACATCTGTGATTTTCTTGACTACAACTAAAGTCCGAGTCGATGTACTGTGTAAAGTTCTTTCAAGTAGTTCATACCTATAAACAGAGATGACGCTATTGTAGATTTTCTTCCAAGCGGACCGATTACGCTTGAGTGGGAGAGAGACGGCCGGTCTAGCGTGCCTCTCTCTCTAATGCTGCGCGCGCTTCCGTGACGTTACTCGGTTTTCGTGAATGCCTCTCAGGCTCATCGTCTTTATAAACGTTATCACGTTAAAAAGAAATGAGAACGATAAAAATATTCACTTGAAATATTGTAACTGAGGGTGGACACTCAAAATTTGCCATGTTTTTATTCCTATTTTGCGATTTTTTTAATATTCCACATTATTCAGTAAAGTTCAGTGTATATTGTGATAGAGTTTATTAGATGTTTTATCGATATACATAAAAAAAAACATGTTTTGAAGCAATGTCTTGCTGATAACCGACTAAGAAGTTGTAGGACATGGTAAAATTGTAGTGAACAACGTTTGAGAAAAACGCCCATTTACATACCCTGCTTATGAGTTCTATATCACAGAAGACTATATTATAATGGCCATATTGAGCAATAACGTACCTACTATACTATGTATGTCATCGTTGACTGGTTCCGTCTTTGATTAAGAGGTTACGACCTGATGAACTGATAATATGAGCTATTAATTACAACATAACTGCGACAATGACCGATAGCGGACGCAGTGTGAGACCTCCGCCTTTGGTTCATGGCGCTGCGAAGAATCTACTCGGTACGACAGCAAACCCTGGGACAGCAGATCTTTATGAGTCAAGCGCTACACAGAAAATACGCGGCAAAAGAGGTTATTACATTCGCAAAATAGATACCTACAATCATAATGTTGTAATTATTAGAAAAGTGTTAAAGCTTGACATAAAAAGTGACTTGGTACTCTGACTAGTGGTTTAATATTCAGTCTTCCGCTCAGCTGGCTTAAGTTCGAATCCTGGTCACGTCTCAAATTTTTCCCGTTGTTGCAAAATAACATGTATCGCTTCTGTGAAGGAAAACGTAGAAAGATGACACTTGAATGTAATAAAATAAAGTAGCTATATTCCTTCTCCACGCGCACTGGAGCAGTATAGGGCCTAGGAGTAAGCTCCATTTCTCCTCAAGATGAGAGACACAAATTGTAGTGGGCGAATAATGGGTTGAAGTTGAAGCCATTTCTTATAATTTGGCGTCTAGTATTTATATGATCCTCAAATTCAAAGGGTAATTTTTCTGTACATTGAATAACTATATATAACTATAGATCCTCAAATTCAAAGGGTAATTTTTCTGTACATTGAATAACTATATATAACTATATATATTTTTGAAAATTTCGATCACTTCAATAACGTGTTAGAGCACAAAAATATTTTTTTTTGATTTAATGTCTGTCTGTCTGATTGTCTGCCCGGGCATCACATGAAACCCTTGAATGGATTTGAATGAAAATTGGTTTATTCATTACTCATAGGGTCATATTTTAGAAACAATTACATCCCGGAAAATTTAAAAGTTTCCCTGGGCAACAGGATGCAAGTTTTAATGGAATATTTTTTTCTTATTCTTCTCTCTTTCGTGGCCGGCAACGCTCCAGTGATGCATTTGGTATTGCTGATGTCCATGTCCGCAAAGCACGCTTTATTGCTTTATCGCACGTCTTTATCGCTCTCGCGTCAAAACTACCTCGCTATCTCTTTCTTCACCTGAATAAGAGTTCCCAATTGGGAACTTTTTGAGTCACACAACGCGCGCACTTATGACATATCTGCCTCTTTTTAATATATAATATCATTGGTTAAAGTGACGTACGCTTCCAATTTACTGCTGTGAACGGTTGTCGCATTCTAATGGCATGCACGGCTTCTACGCAGGTGATTGATGTGGTGATGAATCGTGCGGAGGATGTCTGTATTCGGCTGAGGTTTTCCTGTACACACGGTTTTTTGATGTGTGATTTGCCTAAATAGGCGCCTGAAGAGGTTTGCGTTAAATAGGAAACGGTTTGTCAAATTATTTCACTGATAACAAAACCCCTCCTCATCAACACATCACCCTGACAAGCGACCCACGAGCAGTGTTGCCATATCAGGTTTAGGGGCTCAACACAGTTAAAAAAAGGGCTAGATTCGTCCAATCCATTGAAAATAGGGGCTATTGCTTAATTATCAGAGGTGACGGCGAAAAAAAAAAAAAAAAAGGTCGTTCGACGCTCTACAAGTATGATAATGGTAATTGTTTTCGACATCTTTCACTACATTTTATCGTTTTTTCGATCGATTGCATCAAAAACTTCGTGGATAACCTGAATTTATCCCTTTTTTTTCAAGATAGCGGAAAATGAGTTTGGGGCTAGAAATTGGGCTAGGTGGTAAAAAATTATTTGAGGGGCTGAAAACCCGAAAAAAGGGCTAGATCTAGCCCCGAAAGGGCTAAATTGGCAACACTGCCCACGAGGCCACGACACATGGCTCATAGGGCCAACAGCAGCTTCCATTCAAAATCTACACTTTAGGTAATGTTTTAGTCCCAAGTCAGTTAGAGAACTATTTCTACCTTTACAAATAGTACAGCACGTCACCTACAACCTACAAGCCTACAACGAAATACCTATAATTTTGTTTATTTATTTATTCTTTATTGTACCTACTATTACTACTACTATTGTGCTAAAAGCATTATCTGCCAGTCAACCATAAGGCAGTGGGAGAACAAAGAAGGCGGTGACAACAAAGAGAAATTTAAAGAGAAGAGTAAAATTAATGTTATGTCATATCAAGGAAAAAAAATGTTATAAACGTTATAAAAAATGTTATAAAAAATATATATAGTATCCAGCATTTAATAAAGAAGCAGCTATAGACTTTGGTGTCCCTGGTCCCATGATCATGATACGTTCATCATTACATTTTTATGTACTTAGCCTAATCATAATTTGAACACAACAAAGCTTATGTTAAGGAGAAAGGTGTCGAACATTGCAAGTTGTGAAAGAAGACCGACTTCATCATTACGATTGCAAGTTGTGAAAAAAGTCAGGCTTCTTTCACAACTTGCAATCTTCGACAACACCAGCAGACCTCCTTATCACCACCGCAGGGATGAGAGGATGACGAGAGATCTGCGGGGCTCACAGGGTATCCTATTACCAGGGTATGGGTTTGAGGGAAATAAAGTCTATTGGTGCAGGAGCGGACATTTTGTTGCTAATTGGATCTTGCTTGACCTCGTTGCCAGGCATTGGGTATTATAGCTATCATATGGGTAACGTAGGCTTGTGTCGCAGTAGGTAGCCCCACATGGGAAATCGCCTGACTCTAATCCGTACCCTAAAATTAAAAATTCAAAATTCAAAATAATTTATTCATTTTGGTATCACTGATACACTTATGCACGTCATTTATTGGCTTTTCGGAAAGGTGCTTTGTCATGGAGGAGAAGAAAAGCCTTTAGGAAACTCAGCACATCTTTTAAAAATAAAAATACATAGGTAATAAATTATTACAAAAAAAAAACACTAACTTGAAAGGTGGTGGAGCTGGTCATTTCCATGCGTCTTTGTCATTCTACAGTCAGTCCTAGATGATCATGCATCATGGCAAGCATTAACATACAGAGCAGGAGACCTCTTCACTCTACTATTTAGGCTGGCATGACTCATGAGCTTAAATGAGGGTCCATGCAACATGATGCACAATGTACTTAACGCTCCCTAGACCATCCCATGCGCATGTAAAGAATGGATCGAGTGAAGAAGGGCATTTCCTCCTCAGCAACACATGTGGCCTATATAGTATACAGCAATTGGTCGGCGTGACCGAACTGCCTCTAGTAATGTTTAGCTGCATACTGTATACCAAATACGCATCTATACTATACCAAACTGGAGTCTGCCCTTCAAATCCTAGTCACCATTTGGTAGTGTCACGTACTGACGAGGTCGGACGCATCTCGAATTAATCTTCTGTGTAATATAATACATTAATTGCCGATAGTGACTTGTCAATTAATATTCTAACATGAATGCCTTTGTTATCGATGGCCTGAATTTATTTCCTGCATGCTTAGTTTTACGTCAATGGGGTCTTTGGTGGAGTGGAGGATATTAGTGGTTGACTCACTTTTGTATTGCGCATGCGCACGATACGAATAAAGGGTAAGCAATAGTAATTTTGGCCGCCCTACAATTAATTGACCCATTGATTTATAATCCATTTATTAAAAGTTGTATTGGTTTACTAGGCATGAAAAAATATTTCTATTTTTCTGTATTAATAAAAAGCAAAGCAAAGCAACAACCCATAATTGTCCCACTGCTGGGCTCGGGGTCTCCTCTCACAATGTGAGGGGTACAGGCCATAGTCTACCACGCTGGCCAAGTGCGGATTGGTAGACTTCACACACCTTTGAGAACATTATGGAGAACAGGTTTCCTCACGATGTTTTCCTTCACCGAGGCAAGTGATAAAATTAAATTGTAATACGCACTTAACATTTGAAAATTCGAGGTGCGTGCCAGGATTTGAACCCGGGCCCCCGCGTTCGGGAGACCAACGTTCTGACCACTAGGCTATCACTGCTACTTATTGCTACTGCTATTAGTGCTATTAATAATTCTCAAAGTTAATTCGCAGTTTTTGCTAGTAAAACTAATAAAAAAATAACTTTGCGACGACTGCAACGAAAGACTTTGTTTGTTACGAAATTCGTAAGAACTAAACATTATGTAATGATATTTACTGGTTTTCTTTTTAATTTTATTGTGTGATTTCTATTCTTATGTGATAATAAACATTATGTTTTGGTTAAAATGTCTTATTTGACGGGAACACATTCAATATAACGTAAAAATTGGGGGCCAATTTTAATATCCACAGCTTATATAAAAGATCAGTTGAATGGTATCTGGCAGCCGCGGATCTACGATTTTTTCGAACCGGGGCAGAACTTGATAGTGGCGCCCCTCTCTCCAGCGTTTTTTTTATGTTAACGAGGGGCAAACAGGCATACGGCCCACCTGATGGTAAGTGGTCATCGTCACCTATGGACACGTGCAGCATCAAGGGAGGGATTGAAGGATATGATAAACACTATTCTTAAAGAACCCCATATCATAGCGCACAGGGAATGCCTCAGAGAGAATTTTGTTCCAAAACTTGCAAGTTCGTGGCAGGAACGAGCGGGAGAAACGAGCAGTTGATGACTGCCACGAGTCAAGGTGATGCGGGTGGAACCGCAACCTTTTGCGGGTGGTGCGATAAAGGAAGATGGATGGTGGCAACAGATTAAAAAGTTCTTCGGAACAATCACCATAGTAGAGACGGTAGAGGACACAAAGAGAGCCTACGTCTCTCCGGAGACTTAAGTCCTCTAAGCCGTCTGTAAGGTTGGGATCATCGACAATTAGAACAGCGCACCGCTGTACGGAGTCAAGAGGGCTTAGTTGGTAACTGGGTGCACCAGCCCAAAGGTGAGAGCAGTACTCCATATGTGGTCGAACTTGGGCCTTATAGAGCAGCAGGCGCTGCTTCGGTGTGAAGTACTGCTTTGCCCTGTTTAGTACTCCCAGTTTTCTGGAGGCAAGTTTGGCTTTCTTCTCCAGATGGCCCCGATACTGCACTTCGTTCGAAATGTCGACTCCCAAGATCCCAATGCTTTTACTTATGGTGGGAGGCGTGTTTTGGAGTTTCGGTGCCATGACAAATGGGGTTCTTTTTGCGGAGAACGCGAACGAGACTTGTGTCTTCAAAGGGTTGAATAGAACCAGATTTAGCCGACCCCAGTCAGAGACCCGCTCCAAAGAGAGCTCGACACAAGTCTAGTTCTATTCTCCTCTATGTAGGACTGAGAGGAGTTTGCGCGGCCTGAATAATGCGCATCTCAAGTACTGTCATCTGTATAGCAATGCATGCTGAGGATTTGTTCCAGCATATCATTGATATGCAGAATAAGTAGCGTGGGAGAAAGCACCGAACCTTGGGGAACGCCAGCGTTAGTAAATTTAGTGTCAGAGCGTTGACCGTCGACAACTACGGAAACGGCACGCTCCGACAAAAAGCTGGCTATCCACGTGCACAACTTCTCCGGCAGGCCGTATGAAGGTAGCTTCGATAGAAGGGCTCTGTGCCAAACCCGATCAAGCGCCTTGGCGATGTCTAGGCTTACAGCCAACACCTCTCCGCGACTCTCAATGGCTTGGGCCCAGTTATGGGTGAGTATACCAGGAGATCACCAGCCGATCGACTATGACGAAAACCATACTGCTTGTCACAGACCAGCTGATGTTCCTCTAAGTATTCGAGGAGCTGCGTGTTTTTAACACGTTTATTTATTTATTTATTTATTCTTTTTGTAACACCTATGAACAGGTTATACATGGGTGGACTTAATGCCTAGTGGCATTCTCTACCAGTCAACCCAGGATGATGGCGAGAAATTTGTAGCACGTTCCATGGTTTTTAAGAGAAGGGAGGTTATTCCGATGGGTCTATAGTTGGATGGGTCGGCTCTGTCACCTTTTTTGGGGATTGGATGTACGACAGCAACCTTCCACGAAGATGGCACTTTACCTACACTGTAAGATAAGGAGAAATGACGTGTCAACGGCGGAGTCAGCTTGGGATCGCACATCTTTAATACCATTGCTGGAATTCCGTCTGGGCCACTCGACTTCTTGACGTCGAGAGACAAAAGAGCTCGTTTTACAGCTTTGTGCGTGAACCTTATATCAAGCATGGAGCTCTCACACCGCAGGATAGTAGGCGGTGTAGCCCCACGATTATCAAGAGACGAGTTAGCTGCAAAGAGAATACCCAAAAGGTCGGCTTTCGTCTTTGCAGTTAGGGCCAGATCGTTATCCGGTCTTCGCAATGGTAGAAATGACGACCGACGGATGTTACCGACAACGGCCTTGGCGAGCGACCAGAAAGCGCGACTCCCTGAAGGGTAACTGATTAGGCGCTCACCGATACTGGCGATATGTTCGCACCTAGCCCTGGCTATTGTTTTCTTTGTTTGAGATAAATTACTTAAAAAATTCATATTTAGTTGTGTAAAAGACGTCAAATTGTTGACACGGCAAATGTGTGGTGAATTTTTCTTACAAGTTACGGTGAGCCAACCAGGCTTCCGTATGCTAAGCGCTCTGTAGAGCAAGTCATACTATATAAGACGATTTTGGCGCCCCCTGAAACTGCCGCCCGGGGCGGGTGCCCCGGTTTGCCCCCCCTTAGATCCGGGGCTGGTATCTGGGCTAATGTTTGATAATATGATTAGCCATGCTAATCGTTATACTTTTACCTATGTCAACTATGTTTAACGATATTTAAATAGCGTATATAATATACTATTGAAGTATAATCTAATAGCGATAGATCATTTACATATTAATATAACATTGGAGACTTTTAGAAAAAGTTTTTTAATAATAATCGTTTCTTAATGTAGTTATGAATTCGTGTTTTTAATATAATAAAATGTTTAGAGGAATCGACAATAGGTACTATAACCCGGTTGATAGTGACCTTGACCGCCGAAGGAGAACTCTCGGGTTCGATTCCTGGCCAGGGCAAACGTTTATGTAAGAAATAAAATTTGAAGCTACATACAGCAAGGCAATATTATATTTTTCGTATCCTCGACTTATAAGGAAGTGTCCTATGATTTGACTAACCGACAAACTAACCGACAATCAACCTGATGGCAAGCGGCCACCGTCGTCCACGGATATCAGCAACATCAAAAGCATCACTGATACGTTGCCGAATCCCTAGCGCCCAGCCGGAACACGAATCGTTTGACGACTGACTCAAACAAGAGGGTGATAGATAGCCATTCGTACTTCACAGAAAGATAATACTTTAATACTAATAATAATAATGAATGCTAACTCTCGAAATATTGATATTGATATTGATTAACACGCAGCTCCTAGGGTATCTGGAGGATCATCAGCTGATCAGTGATCAACAATACGGTTTTCGTCATGGTCGCTCAGCTGGTGATCTCCTAGTTTACCTCACACACCGGTGGGCTCAGGCTCTTGATCGCAACGGGGAAGCTCTGGCAGTAAGCCTAGATATCGCTAAGGCCTTCGACCGGGTCTGGCACAGGGGCCTTCTCACGAAGTTACCATCTTACGGTCTCCCTGAGAGGTTATGCAATTGGGTTGCCAGCTTTCTATCTGAGCGACATATCAAGGTCGTAGTTGACGGTTGTTGCTCAGATATGAAACCTATAAATGCTGGCGTTCCCCAAGGGTCTGTGTTATCTCCTACGCTATTCATTCTGCATATCAATGACATGCTGCAGCATACGAGTGGCATCCATTGCTATGCAGATGATAGTACAGGGGATGCCTACTACACAGCCCCCGCCAATGCCTCTCAGTTGCAAATGGCAGATAGCAGAATGAAACTTGTGTCTGAAGTCGAGAACTCTCTGGAGCAAGTCTCGGAATGGGGTCGACTCAATCTAGTCGAGTTCAACCCCGCGAAGACACAAGTTTGCGCGTTTACCGCTAAAAAAACCCCATTTGTCATAGCGCCTCAATTCCAGGGTACCGCGCTCACCGTGAGTAATAGTGTTGGGATTCTGGGAGTTGACATCTCGAGTGACGTACAGTATCGGCGTCATTTAGAGGCCAAGGCTAAGCTGGCCTCCAAGAAGCTTGGTGTCCTGAACCGGGCTAAGCAGTACTTCACTGCGAGGCACCTGCTTATGCTCTATAAAGCTCAAGTCAGGCCCCACATGGAGTACTGCTCGCATCTCTGGGCAGGGGCCCCACAATACCAGCTTAACCCATTTGACGCCATACAGAAGCGCGCGGTCCGAGTTGTCAACGACCCACGAGTCACTCACAGGTTAGAACACCTGAGTTTCAGAAGAGACATCGGTTCTCTCTGCGTGTTCTACCGACTTTACAACGGTGAGTGCTCCGAGGAATTGTTCGATTTGATGCCTACGTCTCTTTTCCATCATCGCACCACTCGCCGAGGATTGAAGTTCCATCCACATCGATTGGAGTCGTGGAGTACCACTACAGTCCGATTCGCACGAACTTTTTTGCCACGTACGTGCAAACTGTGGAATGAGCTTCCTTCCGAGGTATTCCCGGAGCGCTATGACATGGGGCTCTTCAAAAAAGGTATAAAAAGAGTTCTCCTTCAGGGCCGGCGTTGCATAGGCGATTCCTCTGGTATTGCTCATGTCCATAGGCGACGGTAACCACTTACCATCAGGTGGCCCGTCTGCTTTTTCGTCTGCCCTTCAGGCTATAAAAAAAAAAAAAAAAAATTGTACATTATCCCAATAGTCCGGTATAAAACCATTTGTGTTTTAAAATAGTTTCTTTGCACATGGCAGATATCATTTTCAGCTGTATCAAAATCAAATTGTGCAATCGAAGATGATATCCGCCTTGTTGACACAACAACACATTAAAATGTCTCAAATTGGTCTCTACGTGTTGGACCACGCAGCCTTCCAAAATACAGGGTTTGCTTATTATCTCGGACCCGAGATTCTTCAAAGTGGTAATGTACCTACTAATAATTTTTGTGTAAAATAAATAATTTCTCAATTTAAAGTTGTTTACATAATCACAAATATTAAGTATATTTCCATAATATACTAATTGATACTTTCTCAGTACTATGTAATAGGTACTTTCTCAATAATTTCATCTAAAAAAGTATTTCGTAATTTTCGTATAACAACACAGTTTGTTATTCCCATGTCTGTGGTTATTCCCCGTTTCACAATAACCCGGAAATTTTCAATTAATAAGGTGTCAATCGTTACATCCTCATACTTTTAAAAATTTAATGTTTGTCACCACGAAATCGAAGTATTCCACCTAAAAATTTTCTAAAATCCGAAGCAAAACGCCAAAAGTCAAAACCCTTAGTGCTAGAAAGCTGTAATTTGGCATGGATATACATATTTATTTAAAATCCAGAATTATAGAATAAAATATTGAAAAAAAAATTTCAGGGTACCTCCCCTAGAGGTAGCGTGAGGACGAATTTTTTATTCATCACGTACCCTATAGTATGGGATATCGTTAAAAAGGTCTTCGAAAAATGTTATGGGTCTTGTAAGACCATTTTTGGACGGACCCCTGTTTGCGAAATTTTGCTTTAAGCGATTGGAGTTGGACAAGTGAAAAAATTCTCAAATATAAGTTATAATTTTATGAATTACAAGGAAAAATATTACGGCTATTTTAGCACTTAGCATAAGTAGTTACTGAGTAATATAATCGATAAACTTACTAGGTAGGGGAGACCGGGGGCAAAAGTACCACGGGGCAATAGTAACGTTGGTGATATTTTGGTTGGCAAGCAACGCTGAAGAGTGTGCGGCCGCGGGGGCATAGGCCGTAACGTGCTCGGGTAGGCTAACCACTGAGCAATGTGCTCCGAGCAGCGTGGACGTGTGTAATTGACTATTGCCGTTTGGACAGCCCCGAAGTAATTTTTCGTACTTTGAAAAATCTGTTATTACTCTTTAATTTACAAAGTATAAGTAAATTAACAATATGGCCAAATTCATTAACATTGTCATTTTATTGTTCATCAAAACAATGTTACAAATAACCCCGCACTATGGGTCAATTTTAACACTCGACACTCGTTTTTAAAAGTGGGATTGCAACATAATTACGATTAGTACTCTAACGTTGACTACACAAGTTGGTAGACACTTAAACTAAGTTTCTTGGAGAATAACAGGATTTTGTTAGATATCAACAGTTTTGGCACAATCGGCCACGAACTAAAAACTGTTACTTTTGCCCCCAGTCTCCCCTACTCGGAACCCTACATTGCGCGTGGCCTGACACGCAGTTTTTATTAATTTTTTCAATATAAAAATAAATCAACTCACGAATCCTGCTATAGAAATGGCAGGAGCAGCAATTTGGTAAACATTGCCAATTAATTATCAAATGACAATTATACCTAATAACTAAAAGTAAAGTTACCATAAAAGCAAAGCAAAAGCAACAACCCATAATTGTCCCACTGCTGGGCTCGGGGTCTCCTCTCACAATGTGAGGGGTACAGGCCATAGTCTACCCAGTGCTGTAGCTAGAGTCGAATTTGAGGTAGGGCAGCATTGGTTAGAGGTAGGGCGGAAGTAAAAAATTGTCATAATTGATCTGCTCCGAAGCACGGGCTCCTAAATCAATCAGTAGACAAATAATTTATGTGACAGAACATGAGCATGGATCTAAGAACTATTAAATCCTCAATGATGAAGAACAAGCAAACAAGATGATCTTTCAGATTTGGATGTAGAGATCCACGTCTGAGTGAGAGTCAGGTAATAATGAATTGTTAGGTGGGGTGATAGATACGACCAAAAATATCATTTAGAATAATTTAGATAATATTGTTCTTCGTGATCAATTTGCTCTTCAACTCTTCGTTTTTTTTCCAAAGAAAGCTCATAATAATATCCACAGCGAAATCAACGAATCTTGAATTTATAACAATAAAAATAACAATTGTATAGATTTTTGACTAAAACAATCTTTACCGTTATACTTCACATAACCAAACTACAAACAATCATAATCAATCTTTAGTTTATGTTTATTTTATTAGGTCCTTGAATAAGTTCTCGCTGTTTTTTTTCCATAAACGCTTTATGGTCGTAGCACACATATCAACTCGTAAACGGAACGTAAACGTATCAACTCTTGCATGTCAGTATTCTTTGTATGAAACTCCCTACTGTAAAGCACACTTATCGGATTCGTAACGTAATCGCCTCGCCTCGAGACAAGCTCACGAATCGCGGTACGGTGCGTGGACGACTTGCCGTACCCGCCCTTACGTCTCACCGTACGCCGGCGAGCCGTAAGCGCGGCGTCGCTTAGCCGTAGCCGAGTCGACTCGGAGGTGCTAGTCGGTCGGTAACGCGCTTACGTTAGGTTGACGGCGAGGCGATCCGGTGACGATCCCTTTCCGAGTTGATATGTGCGCTACGACCATAATCCACCGTTGTCCGTCGTTTATTGCCCGTCATTAGAGATAGAGACCACCTTTTCCCATCTTTTTGGCAGCAAATGAATCCCGTGTGGGAAAAACGAAAGGTCTTTTGAGGCTATTTTCTACTTGTAATGAACCTGCAAGTGCAGATAGCGTCTGACACGGGTCTTCATCAAGTAATTCTTGTAATTATTTGTCTTAAAAACTTTTTCGGTGTGCCAGAGCTTTCTCTATCTTCAAGATCAAAATCATCGTTTTTAAAGCGTCAAAACCAGTCTCTGCATGTTGTCTTTGACAAAGCATGTTCTTTGTAAGAATTCTGTGTGATTCAGCGATAGATTTCTTTTGAATAAAATAAAGCAATAAAATTCCCCGCAAATATTATTTACTTGGTTCAAAACTCTACATTTTTATCACTACAAAAAACAACGTTGTTTACAGGGTGGCTGACTAACACAGACTAAAGTTCAATGTTCCAGACAGTAGTTTCAAGTCCATGCGTTTAACGCATGGTAACGCATTGCGTTACCATCAGGAATCACATGCACGTAGACCCAGTAATGCCATCTGTTTGAAAACAGCGAGAACTTATTCAAGGACCTAATAGTTTAAAAGGGGGGGAACCCCCATTGCATCACAGATATTAAAATTAAATAGACCCATCGCTTCATGTAATGGAGCTTCAAATGCCATCTATCCACAGAAAAAATAATTATTACAATATGAAATGAAAGTCACAAACTGTGTTCGGAAAAGTTTAGATACATAGGTATCTAAATTCGCTACAATTTTTTTATCTCACACTGTGAACAAAAAATTTAATTATAATATAATAATTTATCTTAGTTTTTGGTATTTTTAAGGTAGGGCATTGTGATTTCAAGGTAGGGCATTGCCCCACAATGCCCCCCCCTAGCTACGGCCCTGAGTCTACCACGCTGGCCAAGTGCGGATTGGTAGACTTCACACACCTTTGAGAACATTATGGAGAACTCTCAGGTGTGCAGGTTTCCTCACGATGTTTTCCTTCACCGAAGCAAGTGATAATTAACTTGTAATACGCACATAATATTTGCAAATTAGAGGTGCGTGCCAGGATTTGTACCCGGGCCCCCGCGTTCGGGAGACCAACGTTCTAACCACTAGGCTATCACGCCTATCACTGCTGTACCAGCTGTGCTGCTGTGTGTGCTGTTACTGCTGTACTGTAGTTACCATAGGTATGGCATAATATTACATTTCATCCATCCATCCATCCATCAGCCCTTGGAGGTCCACTGCTGGACATAGGCCTCCCCTAACTTGCGCCACTCTGACCGGTCCTGAGCCTATATTACATTTATATAACTACTATTATTTTCTTCTGTGATAATACGAAAAAGGTGTCAATTGTTGGGGGAGTGTCAACAATTAGTAGACTTTCCCCTAATTAGAAGTTGAATTAACTTCTACCTTTCAACTATATACAAACATCGAACCTTCTTCCAGTAACTAATTCTTTAAAAAAATGCACTTTGTATTAAAATGGTTTTTAGACTTTTCATTTTAGCCTTTTGTCTTTTTTTATTTAAAAATACACAGTGAAAAAAAAACATGAGAGGTGTCAAGGGACACCTGGATGGAACGAAGTTCCTTTCTATTTTAGTATTGTTTTTTGAAGTGATTCAGAAAGTTTTACAGAGATGGCGCTGTAAAACTCTCTGAATCACTTCAAAAAGTATCGTGGCAACTTTTCGTAAGAAAATTTTCCGTCTAGCCCCCTTTCATAACGCGCGATAAGGAACTTCGTTCCAAATGTGTATTATTTTGGTTCTTGTATTATATGTTTCTTGTTGTAAAGTGTTGAACGTTTATGTACCTTTATTTGACAATTAGTCATTCAAGTTTGTCAATATCATTTATGTCAATGCCAAACGTCAAATCAAATGTCAGCTGTAATGTCATTCACACCATTGAATTTGATTATGTACCATTCCATTCATAACCCGGTGATATCATTAACCCTGCGAAAATGCAATTAGAAGACTATTAAATTCGCAACAAAAGGATATTTTTAACATGCAATCATGGCCGACAGGCTACGCCAATTCGCTCAGCGACTGAAGGATAAGATACATTTAACCCAAATAAGTTCTGGAAGCCGTGAAAAAGTTGACCAGTTTATAACGAAATACGCGCCAGGTAGTAAAGTCACAGAGTTTGCAGAGAAGTTTAAACGAGAGACTCTTACCCAAAAAGTTAAAAATTTAGTATCCAGATATGAGAAGTTCACAGGCGTGGAGGAAATTATGGCTATACAGAATACTGTCATCGAAGCGCAGGTATTTTGCGTATTAATACTATGTTTACTTTTTACTGTTGCTGTTACTCTGTTTTTATTTTTATGATAAACAATAGGAAATTTAACTGCTTTTTTTAACTTGTCATACGTTCAGTTATGGCTTTAAAGAACATTCATCCAGAGGCATGAGGCCTTGAATGAAAGGACATGTCAAAGGTCAACTTTTTTGTTATACCATTATACATATGTTTTTATGTTATTAGGGTAAGAAGTAACTTAGGGAATTGAACACCCATTGTGGTTCAAGTTCTCCTTGCACTTAAAATTAAAAAAAAAAATCTTAATTTATTTTGTTAACCATTGCTCTTTAAATGATTTCTTAATGTAATATTATTAAGATAATGTGTAAGATTAATGTGCCCGAGAATTTATTAATCATTGCTCATCTTTATTTCTATTCTTTGTAAGCATCAAAAAGCTTTTAATAATTAAATGTATAACTTCCAGGACCGCTTCATTCATGCTCAGGACCGTAGACGTGAAATGGGCAGAGAGGTGGCGGCGATAGAGGCACGGCTGAAGGAGCTTCACGCGGAAATGCAGAATGTTATGAAAGGGGATGACAAGTACTTGCAACTCTGCACTGAAGAGCACAAGGTACTGTTGAAAAATAAGTTAGTTTGTCCATCACATAAATGTCTACCTGACTGGCAATGGAACCCTCTCAGAGACAGAGTCACTACAAACTAGGCTAGGTAGTCATAATAATTGAATTTTATCTCATAACTGACCATTAAACACCTTATAACTGACCAAAAGGTGTCCATATTGATTGTTTCCTATTAGGTACCAAAATAATAGACCTGAAAAGGCCTTTGTTTATTTGGACAATAATCTCTGCAACTGGCAGTAGGATTTGAAAAAATATTTTTGTGTATGATAGCCACATTCATGAGGAAAGCTAAGCTTCCTGGCATCAAATAGTTGCTTCAAGGTTCTGGGTGTAAGACTTAGGTACCCCAATAATAAATAAAATAAGTTAAACAAAGCATCCTAAATTGCATGCCTGCCTTACATCTGCTGTATCCACATTCCCCACCAGCTAATCATCCAAGAGCGGGCCCTTCGCACTCTGTTCGCGGACGCAGAGCGGGAGGAGAGGGAGCTGTTCGCCACCATGTCGGCCGCTGTCAAGCTGGGCCACGAGCGAGAGAGGGCACACGCTGAGAGGAACAAGTACTGGTACATCGTGGCCTCTATTGCGGGTAAGTTGTTGTTGTTATGGAAACAGCTGACAATCCACCCGGTGGAAAGTGGCTATCGGAGAGAAGAAAAAAGAAGGAAAAACTGGTTCTCAAGCCCCCCACCAGAAAACGACGAATCGTTTGGTGACTGACTCGCAAGAGGGTAGTAGCTATCCAGGCGGTCCCCACGGAAAAGTAATAAAAGATATTATTGATTAGTTATTTTAATAGTTAAAATCCATATTTACAGTAATTTCCCTGTGGGGGCCCTACTACCAATGGGCTGGATTTTGTCGCCTCTTACGACACCCATCCGGCGTGGGATTGAGGTATTCTAAGCCGCCCTAATACAGTTAAAACATGTGGTATAAAGAAACGATTCTAATTTGTTCTGATTTCCGTGTTAATGTATCTCAATTTGTCCATTACACTCCAGGCACAGTGCTGGGCATAGCGGGCTCGACGATCAACAACCGTCTGAAGATGGCGGAGTTCCGCGACATGATGGAGCAGCAGATGGCGCGCAGTGCCAGCGTGCTGTACACCGTCGCCGGAGGTGGCACCGCTAGCCGAGCTGACATTACTGAGGCTATGAAGACTGAGTTTGCTTATCAGGTGAGGTGTTTTTTTACACGCTTTATATTAGCTTCACCTGTATGTTTGTTTGTTTGTAATTAAGTGCACTTTTGATTTGTAATTTTATAGATTTGGCATGTCCATCCGTCCGGGTGTTAGTTCGTTTGTTCTTCTGTTCATGCGTCCGCGTTTATTTTGCTAGCTACCAGAGATTTTTTGTGTATAGTCAGTGTTTGGTTCAGGAAAACTGAAAGTGTGTAATAGGGTAAAATAACTGCAGGCTAGCGGAGTTCTATACAAAAAACACTCAAACTTTTTAGTAGTTTGTTTATTTATTTATTTATTCTTTATTGAACATTACACAAGTAATGGAACAAAAGGCGGACTTAATGCTAAAAGCATTCTCTGCCAGTCATTCTTAGGGCAGTGGGAGAACAAAGAAAGATAGTTTACAGGCATAAAAAATATATTATGTGTATGTAACTATTGTGTGTGCAATTTCATCGAAATTTGTAAAGCCGTTTTTGCGTAAGTGCTTGAAACATAATTATGTGGTTTCGAGAGTCAAAAGCACAGAAATAGATGAGGGTAGATATTGCAAGTTATTATTAGCCCAGCACATCCTTGTAACTTGCCTCAATCTCAGGAAATTGTTCTCTTATTGTTTTAGCATGAAGTTATTAATTGTATGTTTGTTTGTTTCAGGAGCAACTGGCGAAAAATCTTCAAACTATGCAGGAAAATATCGAACATCTCATCACTAAACAGACTTCATTAATAGGTATGGCTTTTGTATGTATGTATAATGTATAGTATACAATTCCACAGTTTATACTCAACCAAACTCCGTTAATAAATGATTACACATTCAAGATCGCATTGGGTTAAAGGTAATACAAACAGTAACTTAAATATATTATTAAATATACTTATTACTAAATTATATGATTGAATATATAAAGCAGGTGTATTCTATAGTGTTGGTTATGAAATGATATTCCTTTAACTTTACTCCATGATATATTTCCAGTTTTCCTAATGTTCACATCAATATTCCAAAGTACTTCAACACTATGTGATTAATCACAATCTGTTCTACATTCTTGACAATTCCTTAATCTGAATATGACGTGACATTTCTTATATGCCAGCCTCTGCATCGCACAAGCGTTGTAGAATAAAGAGGTCCGTCCGTGGACCTTCACTGGAGATTCATGGCCTCACCGATATATACTTATGTGTTTCACTATTTACCACCCAATATAAGATGAGCAGATTTACTTTATTTTACACTCCTACATGGGCTACACGAAATATTATGAATGGAGTGTTCTTGCTTGTTGCATGAATGTCTAGGATGAATGCTTACAAACAATTCGCACACTCAGTAGAAAAAAGCATACGTCGTATTACTTTGAATTTTAGTTATTAATATGATTGGAAACAGGGACAAAAGCTGCATATGCTCAATTTTTTTCAAATTTGTATCATTAATCTTTGACGGTTTTGTGGAAGAAATCGTAATGTAAATTCCTTTGGCTACTTACTGATATTTTAACAGTTTTTTTGCTCTACTGTAAAATAGCTATTTTCATCTTGTGCCTTTTTTCCACTGAGTTTAATCGGATATAATTCGATTGTGTTGCAGTGCTTGTCTGCAAGATTTAATGCCCTATAGCAATAATATAATTTTTAATTACTGTATTAAAAGTGTCAATATTTTTGGTTATATTGCTTTCCTCCCAGCTACTGTTAAAGGTTTGTAATATTTTAATGCTATACAATAACCTTTATAAAAGATCACGTATTTAACATAAATTCGTTTGCTTTTAAAATATAAGCTTACTGAAATATTTTTAAGAGTCATCTTCTATAGCATACCTTAGAAAGAGAACTCTCCAATGCTACTTTCCCTGTTATTTTCTTTACTTTCCTTTCTCAGCTCAGCCCTGCCTTGTTGTCTTTTCATCTAAATATGAATATTTTTTCATTTGAATGGCCGACAAATGAGTGGATGAGCCATCTTAATATTATAGCTATTAGTATCGGAGAACCAGGAACAAACTGGTCCCAAAGTCTTTCAAAATCTGGTTTATCGGCTACCAACATAAATATAATGTCTGTATGTATGTGTTTAGGTATGTAATGTTATTTTGTTATATTTTAACCCCCAGAACACATGAACCATCAGGAGCATACGATAGACTCTCAGATGCGCGATCTGAAGCGTCTGATATTGTCAGCGTCGCAGTCCAGTGCCAGGTCCGACGCGGAGATAGCCAAGGCCCTGTCGGTGGTCCACCACGACCTGGACGAGGACAGGGAGAAGGAGCACCAGGTCAAGGGCCTGCTCCAGCCCAACCAGCTCCTCACTGTCCTAGGGATCATCATGTGTGGCGCCGTCGTATTCAACTCGATTATCGGACGTATCAGTTGAGTTTACAAACGTGTCATGGAGCAAGTACCAATGGAGTCCGTTACCGGTAATTACCGATATATAAATTGGTATTTAGCCGGTATTTACCGGTATAGAAATTGGTATTTAGTTAAGTCGTTTTTTTATGTTAATGTCGAGATTTTTTGCAATATCTTGTTAGTCGTAGTGGTTGTAACTACGTCGTCGACACCGCTAGTCATGTTTTTCTTTTGGGAATTGAATTAATTTTAACATTTTATACTTCAAAGTTATTATTTAAGGTGAAAATGTTTTAAATATGCCTAATTCATGAATTTATATTAGTAGTCGGATCTTTTTTGGAACAAAACTCTCCATTTGTACTTACTCTGTTTCTACGCCGGTGAAATGTTGAATCGAAAGAATTCAGTTTAATTGTTCTGGTAACTTATGCGCTGTGACTGTGTACATTTAGTACGTATTTTCTTATACATCGAGTGCAATATATCTATAGTCGTTGAATGATAAAGCTGTATGTAACAAGCTAGACATGTCTCTCACCCAGTAATACAACGACACATCTACGTTTGTCATATTTTACAGAAACGAATTTCAAAAATTTTATAAAAATATTTAAAATTAATTTATGGGTTCTGTTTACATTTTTTACATATTGTATGAGTTTGGTTTTTAGTATAGACATTAATACATATTTACCACTATGTAGATTAGGCACTTTTAAACATGTATACCATGTAAATTCAATTTCGCATTTCTTGCAGATGTGCCATTATAATACTAGGTGAGCGATATTATCACGAACTTGGTTTGTATGTGGTTTTATTTATTGCTTATTGTTTTTGTGAAGTGATTATTGGTTAATGATTCACTTACACATGTCAACTGGGAAATGGAATCATTTCTGAATTATTAAGTATGCGTCAAACTTTTAAATGTCTATTGGCGGATTATGACTACACAATCATTAATATAACTAATCCAAGCCACTAAATACTTAAAATGTAAGCAATAATTCAGAATTGCCGCATTTAAGTTTAACTAAAATGAGACATGTCAACAGTATAGTGGGTTCTCAATCATTATGACGCTAATGCAGCATTTTTCCACGTTAAGTTATATACTTAGTATCAAAAACCTCAAACTTTATTCACGCTTAAGTAACTTATGTAATGTAATTGTTAGTTTTGTAAAAATACTTTTTTTTTTAATTTAAAAGCTTGCCTCTGCTCTCCACTATTGAAAAAATACAGGAATTACAGTATTTATGTGACTGTTTCAAAAGGGTTGTTAAGTAAATATATTTGTATACTCGTTTTTCATACATGTAATATGATTATTTATTTTAAACAAAAAGTTTTATTCAAACTGTTGTGATTTTATTTACATCAAGTTTTCCTGAAGAAGTAAAACATTAAAATTATAGTAATTCTTATTTGTGTTAAAAGTGATTATACAGTAAACCTGTGATTGTTATACATATTATTGTCTTATTTATATTTGTTTCTATATTTTGAAATATTAACGTGACGATTTTTCGTTCATAAAATCAAGTAAACACGCCAGCATTGCTATGCAATAAAAATAAGCAATAATTCACTGCAAAGAGAATAATAATACTAGCGCATAGCCCGTGGCTTTCTCCGTCTTTTCCGCGATAATAAGTATCTTATATGTTATTCCAGGTCATGTACTACTGTGCAAAATTTCATGAAAATTCGTTCAGTGTGTTCAGTACATCCATCCTCACAAACATTCACATTTAAAATAATATAGTAAGATGTTAGTATTGGGCATTCAGTAGATACACACACACAGATTCACAGGACCTGCAGGTGGCATTAGAAGACACCAGACAAACGTTTTATCTTCCCAAATAGGAATAGAAGCTGGCACCACAAAGTTCTTACGGCTGATTTTAGCATCTGGTTTAAATGATCATTGCCCTGCGATTAGTGTTGCCAAGTCAGTGAACCAAGAAGTGGCTAAAACACTTTTAAAAAGTGGCTAGAATGTCCAAATTTCGTACCCTTTAAAGTGGCTAAAAGTTGCTAAAAATTTTGTACCTTTTTTTGGACCGGGAGATAAAAAAAAACAATTATTTTTTAATAAAATCAAACATGAAAACATAATTATTTGTTTATCGGGTTGGATTGTGGTCAAGCATTAACCAATTTGTATATAAATAATATTAAATCAGTGGTTATTAGATGTTGAAGGTTCTGGTTCCGCTGCCAGGAAAGAATATTTTTTCTTTTTTAGCGATTTGATTTATAACTTCTGCCGGTATTTTGTAGAAAGCACAATGATATGTTGGAACGAAGTTCCTTATCGCGCGTTATGAAAGGGGGCTAGACGGAAAATTTTCTTACGAAAAGTTGCCACTATACTTTTTGAAGTGATTCAGAGAGTTTTATAGAGCTACTAGCGTGATTCAGAAAGTTGTACAGCGCCATCTCTGTAAAACTTTCTGAATCACTTCAAAAAACAATACTTAAATCGAAAGGAACTTCGTTCCATCCGGGTGTCCCTTGACACCTCTCATTTATTTGGTTATTTTTATTTAAATAGTTCTTTATTATTAATATAGAATTAAGTGTATCTACACTCATTTTATTTATATGCTTTGTCTTTACCACACTCATCATACTAAATAATCTTTCTAATTCAGCATTTTAGTGTGGTAAAAATAAAGCCGTTAAAGCCATTTCACTTAAAATCGCCGCGTCGCGGCGTCGCCAGCGTCGCCTGTTCGGCGTTCGGTAAGGTAGATATTTCTCGACTTTCCCGTATGTTTAAGTTACTCTATGGTTATTAATTCCTGCGTGCAAGCAAGATGCCATAGACAATGTTCGTTCAGAAATAATAATATGTTAGGTAATAATAATGTCACATAGAGTGACACTGTAAGGGCCACTAACTTAGGTTAGGTTAAATGTCAATGTCAAGTAATTATTAGCTTGTCGAGTCAAACCTCAAAAGTTGCTAGAATTGTGGCTAAAATATTTAGCCAAGAATATTTGACATTTTTGGCTAAAGGAATCTTAAAAGTTGCCAGATCTAGCCAAAAAGTGGCTAACTTGGCAACACTGCCTGCGATGAAGGGGTACCAATTTCAGAATACCTTAAGTGCTTCCAGCGAAACAAAATAAAACTGCAGTAAGAGTACCTACTTACACTAGTACATCGTGTAAACGCACCATCGCATTTTATTTTATCTATGCCAACCGTAGCTCTAGATGAGTTCTATTGTACTCTGTGATTTCACGTTTGACATTGACAACTAACAAGTTGAAAATGAAAATGTCATGTCATTGTCAATTATGTCATTCTGCGTCAACGGTAAAATATTGACGCGTTACATTACAACACAGCTCACTTTTTGGAAAGAAAATATTTATTGCTTAGCTTAGCTTATTTATTGACTACACTACAGCATTTACTAGAAACATACACCAAGTCTTCCTATAAACTTGAAAAAAACAAGCTTCGTCCATCAAAATGCAGGACGGTACGTACAAATCGTTTTTCTAAAACTACTAACTATAATTTGTACTACTGCGTCAATCAATTTACTGTCTAACGCTTCAGATTTAGAGGTCACAGGAGTGTCTCGCAGCGGTCGGGTCAGGAAGAAGAGCTCCAAGCTCATGGACTTCGAGTCTCCCGATGACATCGAGACGAGGTTCCGGAGACAGACCCCGGTGAAGGCTCAGCCAGCCGCGCGGCCCGACGGCCCGCCGGGTCCCCCGGGACCGCCGGAGTACCAGGAGCCCTCGAGGTCGGAGGAGGCGGGAACCGCGTCAGGGAGCGAATCGGATTTTTATGAAAACAATGCTGATGCGGGGGAAAGGTTGTTTTTATTATTTGTGTATGCCTGAAGGGCTATAGGCTTCAAAATAGTTTCAGGTTTAAATAGGGTCAGGTTAGGAATCACGTCAATTTAAGGACTTGAGGAAAATCTTCCACCACAATAAAATCTTGCTAGAGATGAATATTTTTTTAATCAATTTGCAAATCATAACCTCAATAGTATTCTCTAATTCAATTATCATGTTTTGCAGTATGGAGTCAGAGAGCTCTGGCTCTGATGAGGGATCCGCCCGGACACCGGCCAACTCTTTGTATATGATGGAGAAGAGTAGTAAGAAAAAACTCATTGTAAAGGATGGTAGGGTCGTTGGCCGCGCAAAGGCTCAGAGGAAAGACAAAGGTAAGTTATTATTGCTATGATTTACCTGTAGCCTGATACATGCAAAATGCTACTGAAGAGGTTGTAGTAGATAAATATTCTATAGGACTTAACCCTTGATCTAAGTGAGCACTACCCAACCTTTTTTCTTTGACGTGGGACCACTTCGATCTCAGTGTTATTGACAGGGGTCATAAGGTTAAATATATTATTATCTTGTTTAAAATTTTATTAATAATATTCATAAAATTTAAAAGCACCAACATCATTTAATCCTAGTTAAAGTATAAATATAAATCATGAGAGGACTATATTTAACTTACCAGTTGGTGGTTGGTTGTGTTTCTCTGTAGTTACAGAGACTGAGTACTGGTTTGAAAACTCACTACTAAATAGATCTGGAATCTTCAAAACATTTTAATAACTGTCAATAATAAACTAAACGCTTTTCATGATAGCACTTGTTGACAGGCAAAACGCGTATCACAGCATACATGATGTGGGCGAAGGAAGCCCGCAATGACTTGCTCCGGAAGCATCCTGACATGGACTTCTCTGCCATATCTAAACGGCTCGGGGAGATGTGGGCTAATGTGAGTTTATTTGTGTTTCAATTGTTATAGAAGTTTGGATTAAAATGCAATCTCTACTATAATTTTATCATTACAAAGTATTTCTTTCAGCACACTAAAATTTTACTATGAGTAATATCTAGGATAACTAAGCATAATCTGTATTCCTGTACTCCTAGTAACTAATGTAAATAATTATATAATACCTTACAAAAATAATTAATTTATGTTATGTGTAACTTTGATCTATATCAAAAAAATATTCTGGACAGTGACACTGTAAATTGTATGTTGAACACATTGAAGTATAATGTCATAGAATCGACACCTCGAACACCATGTATGTCCCATTGCATTGGCGCCACGTGGCTTCAATCTTCAATGGATTCGTTCGATTTTGAAAGGGAAACGGGGGCTCAATTTTGAAAATGGAACCTCCCGGGCGGGACACATTTTGTTCGAGATGTCTGTTCTATATTTATAATACTTCAATGGTTAAACAGAATAATTTAACACATCAATATTTATAACATATGAATGTTTTGTAATCCAGGTGAACTATAACGAGCGGTACCTGTGGAAGCGCAAGGCCAAACGGTTCGCCATCCAGAAGGAGCAGAACAACACACCCACCAGCAAGATCATCTCCAATCCAAGTTAGTATTGTCTCCGCAAACAAACATTTTTATTGTATTATTGCAAGACTACAATATATATGGAATTTCAAATAAGGCAAGGTAGTACAGTACGGCCGACGTATCTTGTCGCGTCTGAACATAGGCTTTGCGAACTTAGCGCATATAAGACAGAGATAGCGACACGAACATGCTAACGTGTGACTGAGACATAATACGCCGCGTACCGAGCATTGCCGAGTTATGCTACTGTGCAGCGTTCTGCGCAAAGTTCAGACGCGCCAAGATACGGCGGCCGTACTGTAGCTAGCTGCTATTCAGCAGGCTGCTAATCCTTAATAATAATGATGTATAATAGTTTAATTAAAAAATCTTTAGATTTCTTGTGAAATATGATCCTTGTACTAGTAATCAAACCCTAAAAAAGTAATAAAAAATGGTTGTCTGTAAAGTCGGTTTACGGACGGTAGTTTAACGTGACAACGTCATGACAAAACATTGATGAAGTAGTGCTCGAATGTAATATTATCTCTGGAAATTAACTTATAATTAGAAACTTTTATCTTTATTCTACAACGCCATCTAGAACTCCTGAACTAAACTATTTTTTCAGCAAGTTCCTTTCTGACTTAATTGTGTATATAGTTTTGTTCATAGATGGCGCTTTCTCCATTGTTCGCTCGCTCGCGTAACGCGACAGATGAGTCATGCTTTTTCATGCGTGCGGCCGGCATCGTTTTAATAGACGTTATTATGTTAAAAACAATTCATATCATTAAAACTAAGTATTTAATAACTAAGCTGTGTGACAGTGTTATATGTGGTACAATTCCATCAGTTCAACAATCTGTTCCCTGCAGGTGTGAGGCCCGTCAGCCACGCGGGGCCAGGCCGTCCGCCGGCCAACCGGCCCAAGCCGCCGCCCGCCACGCCGCCGCAGCAGGCGTTAGTGGTGAGCACATTCACTACTATACTATACTACTCATACCATCTGTGTGGAGGTTGTGTATGGGAAACAAGAACAATGTGTGCGGGTATTACTTAAATTATTATAATAGTGTACACACATTTGTAGTGAAGCATATTTACATTAATTTTATCGTATTAAATTTAAGCTGTTTTATTTTGTTACTTTTTTATTTACCTATTTTGCTGTCGTGGAATAGTGTTTCAAGTAAGTTTGCAGTTTTACATCATGTTGGTAGCATTGAAATAGGATTTTCCAAATTAAAAATGTTATATAAAATACAATTTTGTAATTTATATTGTTGTGGCGACAGCGCACCACGTCACGCGGTGACGTCACGCCGTTCTGAATCACGCTATCGAAGTTTTCAAAATCGCTAGTATATATACGAATGCTCCGACAACGTCAGTCGGGGCTCGGCCGCCTCCCAGGCAAAACACCTCGCCTGGCGGGAGATCTCCCTTTGCCAAATTGTTATTACCTTTGATGAACGTGATAACAACGCTTGTATTAGCTGATAGCTCCCTTCTATTGGTAAATAAGGTTTTTGAAACTTTGAAACATTCATTTCAATGCTACCAACATAGCGTCGAACTGCAGACTTGCTTGAAGTGCACTATAGCAGCTGTTACGAAATAACGCAGTATTTTTGTTATTTTTTTTCGAATGGATAGTTGCTGTTGGCCCTAGTGGCCTTTACAGCTTCACGCGGACAGGAGGGCGAGCCTGGAGAGGCTCAGCCGAGAAGACATATTTGCGAGGTGGGAGTTATCCTCCACACCTCGAGAAGTAGGGGCATGCGACGTCCTAAGGGCACCCCCTGTGGGGTTCGGACCTCGGCTTAGGACGTCGCCTGTTGGAGGACATCGGGACAGGATGGCCGCTCACGCGGGAATGCCTTGTGGCGGCCGTACAGAAAACAGGACCTCGTCGCCGCCGGCGGCGACGCTGTGCGTGTAGTGTGTCTGTGTGGTGTGTTTGTGAGTGGGAGTTTTGCTCCGAGGGAGCGTTTGCGATCGTGAATTCGTCATCGGGGTCTTCTAGCACATTTCGAGGACGCCTGAACAAGGACGAAGCGTTCTTGTTCGGGACATAGGTGGCCGCTTGAACAACCAAGGGATTAGGATGGGCTTCAGCGGACTTGAAGTAGTTCGTGGAGAGCCACTTCATGTAATGAGCTATGCTGGGAAGCTCGAGATCGCGATGTAGATCTACATTACGTATGAACCACGGGCAGCCCGTGGCCATGCGCAAGAAGCGATTTTGAATCCGCTGCAGCGAGATGGTTTGCCTCTGTGCAAACGCCACGCTGGCGTAGGTCATAACGGGACGGACGCAAGTTTTGTAAAGTGTCGTCTTGTTACGGAGCGACATTTTACTCGTCTTGCCTATCATCGGATACAATCGCCCTAGTATGAAGGCGGCCCTGTTTGTAATCTGTTTGATATGTGTGTGGAACGTCATCTTTTCATCAAGAGTGACTCCCAGGTATTTCACTTGTTTTTCCCAGGGAATGGGACGATCGAACATTGACACGGGGCGTGTCATTTTCCTTTTACGGGCTCTATTGAAGTATATGGCTGAGCTTTTCTCGGGATTGACCTCAATTCTCCATTTCCTAAACCATTCGCCTAGGGCGGTGGTCGCAGTTTGGAGAGTTTTGGTGATGCGGGCTGGCACTGGGTGCGTGGTATATAAAGCGGTGTCGTCCGCAAATAGGGCCAGTTGCACCAGTGGGTGCCTGGGCATGTCACTGGTGTACAGTGTATAGAGAAGCGGGGAGAGCGCCGAGCCTTGTGGTACTCCGGCTCTTAAGGGATGGATAGAGGAGCGTGTGCCCTCCACTCTGTAGCGGAATTTGCGATTCGTCAAAAAGTCTCGCATGATGTGTACGAGTCTGTCTGGCACTCCCATTTGGTAAAGCTTGTAAATCAAGCCGCTGTGCCAAACTTTGTCGAACGCTTTGGCCACGTCAAAGAAGAGGGCACCCGTTCCTCTGGGCCTTTTGCGATTTAAGCCCTCAAGGATGTGCTCCGTTATACGGTGCACCTGTTGAACACACGAGTGTTTGGCTCTGAAGCCGAATTGCTCATCCGTTATAAGGTTTTTGGAATATGCGACCGCCTTGAGGCGGCCGAGCAGTATCTTTTCGTAGATTTTGCCAAACGTATTTAGCAAACTGATAGGACGATAGCTCGAAGGCTGGTTTTTAGGTTTACCGGGCTTGTGAATGCCTATCACCTCAGCCTCTTTCCAGGCGTCTGGGAAGGTGCAGGTGGATAGGAGAGCGTTAAAAATTGCTAAGAGCAGGGCTAGAAGGAATGGAGGAAGGCGTTGTACGACCTTATTGGTTATACGATCGGGGCCCGGTGCCTTTTTGGGGTGCATGGACTTAAGAGTGACGCGCACTTCGTCAATGGTAATGGGCGGTAGTGGGTCATCGGCGGGCGGTCTTGCGAGCCTAGCCTCTACCTCGCTTTCAACTAGGGCGACGTGGGATGAGTCTGTGGGCTGTGTGCTGGGAGTGCATTGGCTCTCAAGACTGTCGGCCAGGCATTCGGCCTTTTCTAGGTCATCGAACGCGGGTGGTAGGTTCGGACGAGTCAATGGAGGCATTGACTGAGCAGTCTTTGATCGGAGGGATCTCGCCAGTTGCCAGTAGGCAGTGTGTGAAGGCGCGATTCCCTCCATAAGGTTGTCCCATTTCGTATTTCGAATCTCGCTCATGTATTCCTTTACCCTCCTCCTGTGATAATTCAGATTTCTCCGATTATCCGGATTCGGGCATCTATCGAACCTACGGGTAGCTGCATTCTTGGCAGTAAGGAGCGCCTTGCCGTCATCCGGGAGCTCGTAGCGGCGATCGTTCGCCACTACGATCTCCCGAGACGACTCAAGGGTGGAATTCTGAACGTGGCTAGTGAGGGCCTGGATGGCAAGGTTGGCGTCCTCTGCCGTAGAAATGGTTTCAGGAATTACCTTCAGTTGAGGTGAATCGGGGGTGTTTAGCATTTTAGCTAATTTGGAATAATTAATTACCGTTTTGGTACTGGACTGAGTGACACGGGAGCCTAAATGAATTAGTACCGGACGGTGATCCGAGTCTAGTTCATGTAGGACCTCTATATTTGTTACTTGAAGAGTAACGTTTCGGAGGACTGCTATGTCCAAGATGCTAGGGCTATGCGACTGAAGGTCACTGATGGGAAATCTTGTCGGGGTGAGGGGCGCTATGACCTCGAAACTTAGTTTGTCTGTCAGTTTGTTTAGCTTAGTGCCATTTTTGTTTTGTTTGATCGAGTTCCACCTGGGGTGTTTGCTGTTGAGGTCCCCGGCTAAAATAACCGATTCTCCCATAGCAAACAAAGCCCTCAGGTCTACCTCGAGAAGGTCATTGCTAGGAGAAAGGTACACAGATGCAATAATGATTGGCCTGTGACCGGACATAGCCAGTTGGCAGACGGACGCCTCTAGATTGATGAGAGGGGGTGGTTCTAGTGGGGTACAGTGCAAGGACCTCCTGTAGTAGATCACAGTTCCACCGAGACTCGATGTTACCCTGTCGTCGCGTATGATGTTATAATTCGCAACTTGGGGGTCGCGTACGCTTGGTTTTAGAAAAGTTTCTTGCACTGTCATTACATCTATTTGATGGGTTGTGAGGAATTCACGAACGAGATCGATTTGGGTTTTTAAGCCGTTCGCGTTGAAAGACGCTATGGCTAGAGAGCTGGGTTTTACCCTACCTAAGGTGAGTGTTCCTATGTTGGGTGTACTATCCATATTAAGGCTAGTATTATGGGGCGAGGAAACGCGACAGGGCGTTTAGTAGGGACAAGTGATCGCTCATGGCCTTTAACAGCTCGGAGGGCGACTGCGCTCTTTTCACTTCTGAGGCGAGGATGTTCAGTTCATTCAGGTTGACGACCTTTAAGAGTTCGCCCAACATCAGAATATCCGCATTTATGTCAGCTGATTGCTGATCCGGAACTACTGTAGAGATAGTTTCCTCAAGGGCTTTGCGTGGGGCGGGGACTGCTGGAGTCTTTGGTTTGGGTGCGGATTCCAACTGGGTCGGAGGCGCTGGTTTGCTCACGAGGGGCTTGGCCCACGCGTTGCGAGTCGGGGGTGGAAGAACCGGGAATACGGCTTCGTTAATGGGAGCCTGAGGGGCGGTTGCTCTCCAAGGAGCGGAAGGCTGGGGTTTGGACCTAGCACCGTGAGAAGGGCGCTTTTTGGGTGGCGCTTTTGGGCAGCCACGGTAGTTGGCTGTGTGTCCCTGCGATTGGCAGAGGACACAGCTGGGCGGATCGACAGAGTCAGTTGTCCTTGAGCAGTCAGTGGTGCCATGGTCACCCAGGCACTTGACACACCTCGGACGCGCGAAGCAGTTTTTGGCTGAATGGCCATATAATTGACACCTATGGCATTGTCCTGGACCAGTTTTGAGATACGGGGTCTCCACTGTGATGCCGGTGAGTAGACACACCGTTTTGATACTGAAAACAGCTTTCCCCTCAGGAGAGAGGTCTAAGATGGCGAGAATCATATCATAAGGTTTACGGGTGCGACCGTTGGTCATACGGTGGACTTCCCTGATGGGTAGGCCCTGAGATTTGAGGTCGTTTGAAATGACCTCCATTTCTAATTCCTTAGGGACGCCTTTAATGACGACCCTAAGTTGTTTTTCCTCCTCCAATGCATAGGTGTGGTAACCTATGTTTTGCTCTCGGAGTAAGGTCGTGAGGCGGCGGTGATCGTCCGCAGATACTAATTGAAGGCGAATGCCTTGTTCCGTGGAGCGGGCCGAAGTGAAATTTATGCACTTGTTTTTCATAAGCTGGGAAAGCGCTTCCCATTTGGATTTTTCCCTTAAAAACAAGGGAGGCGGAGATTTGGGCTTAGGGCCCTCGGGTTCAGCTGAGGTTGGGCGGGGTTGCGACTTAGGCTGGGACTCAACGGGTTTGGGTGAAACTACCGGTGCCGGGGGTCTCTTAGCTGGTCCAGGGGACTTAGGCTCCTTGGCCTTCCTCTTTTTACGCCCTGTGACGGTGGTAAAACCGTCGGACGCGTCATCGGATGAGGCTTCAGCATCAGCCGTGTCCATATCGGACGCGGCGGATTCTGGCTCGACTATGGGCACAGTTGGTTCTAGTTCGGAGCTCGGACTGTCACTGAAGGTGACTTGCATACGGATGGGACATCGCTTCGTTTTATACGATTCTAAGACATGCGGGTATTTCTGTGCTAGAAAATCTACAAGCCCCTCGGTATCCATATCGGTTGCTGCGGGCGCCGCCATAGTGTCCCGCAGCAACAGGTAGTAGGAAAAGGGTCACTACTTGCCGAAGCAGGTAGAGTGTGTACTTGTTGTGTAATAATAATAATTCTACTGTATCGGTCCTGTGATTAGACCGAGGTGTGTGCCTAATAATAATAATGAACACAGGTAAAGACTTACTTGTGTTGTTGACTTGGCTTATGGCCACATAAGCATTAAAGCTTAAAGAAATACTATTCTAACAACGTCGGTACTTGCACTACACTTCACCACAACTGCGAACTGCACTGCACAGCACACGCGCGAGACTAGTACGGATTACGCGAACCGGTTTGGTTGGCTTCTCTAGAAAGAGACGCCGATATAGTGCCGATAAAGACTGACGCAGGAAGGACGCGAGACGTCCTTACTCTACGACGGTCGGATCGGAACTTTATTTTTGTTAGCTCGTCTTCATAACATATGAGTAAATCACATAAGTAAATTGGTATTACATACTCATAATAAGTTGTGACTGTGTCCTTCTATTATGGAAACTGCAGCATAAGCTGAGTGATGTCCCTTTTTACAATATGGCTCTGCAGCGCAGGCTATTAAACAAAGCAATAATCCTCAAAATATACCGGCTGTATAATGTGTTATTTGTGTAAGAAACATTTTTATGTACCTACCATGTATTAAGCCTTATGTCTGCACTGCAGTGTATTTTATTGTAGAAAAACATGAGAGGTGTCAAGGGACACCCGGATGGAATGAAGTTCCTTTCGATTTAAGTATTGTTTTGTTGTACAGCGCCATCTCTGTAAAACTCTGTGAATCACTTCAAAAAAAGTGTCGTCATTCGTAAAATCAAAAAGTGTCATAATTTTCTGTCTAGCCCCCTTTCACAACGCGCGATAAGGAACTTCGTTCCAATAAAGTGTTTCTTTCTTTCTTTAACTACATACACACCGACGCACCTGTACACACACATATAGCATGATGTTTATTCGGCCGGCAGCCGGTGGGCGCGGCGGGGGCGGGGGCGGGCGCGGGTGTGGGGGCGCCGGGGGTGGCGGGGGCGGCCATGTACCGCGTGACGGGCTGCGGCGCGGTGGAGGTGGCGGCGCACCTGCGGCTGCTGGGGGAGAGCCTCGCCATCATCGGAGAGCGGCTCAAGGAGCATGAGGTACTGTTACTGTACACTACAATGTCTAATAAACTAACGAGTTTTGAAACGGTTGATGACTACCTGAGAGTAAAAGCTAGCTTACTTTAACTGTTATTTATTTATTTACTCGCTGTTGCCCGCACCTTCGCACGCGGAAATTATGTATAATATTGCGACTATAAATTGAGTTGTAAGCCATCCTATCTTTCAGTTTGGATCAAACTGCATATCGCACCTTCGGTGCAACAAAGTCACAAATAGCTAAAACTGTAAAATTGAGTTAGTATGCCAAATTGTCTATAAAACAAGCATTTTACGTGAAACTGTAGCAAAAACTATAAACAATCAATAGTACATATATTTTTAACCTATTACAGGTAGTAATCCAGAAATATGGAAATAAATGCGAATGTGAAAAAATCTTAAAGTCCTCCTGTACAATTACAAAAAAAGCTGTTGTGCCTTTGTTGCACCGAAGGTGCGAATATGTCGTGCAACTTTGATTAAAATCGGTTAAGTAGTTTAGGAGTCCATCGCGGACAAACAACGTGACATGTAATTTATATATATTAAGATTAACACACCAACACCTTACATACAATTATTACATTTGCTTAACATATCTACAACATGATCTGGTATGCTTGCCAATTACAGGAGTGTACATCATTCTTAGTTACATGTCTGACAAAAATTTTAACAAAATTTGTTTTTCGAAAACAAGCAGTGTAATTATTGTATTTTTGAAAAGTTTTCTACTAAAAGCTAGACACAAAAATGTTGTTGATGATCCTGTACTGAAAATGTGTAGAGTAATTTTTAATGTGTGACACACAAGCAACTGTTAGCACAGTTGGCAAGCACTTTATAGTTAGGGCATCAATGATGCGTCACTAACGCCCCAACACAGAGTCACTAACAGTTATTGCAGTTTCTGCTTAGTAAAGACTATACAAATTCTGTACTAAGGAGCGATTTAAGTAACTATTAATGTCTCTGAGTTGGGGCGTAAGAGAGAAGAAAGTATGGAGAGCAATCCAGTATTATGTATAGCCTATACAGTATAGGGTGTAGGTTAGCGGACCCGGCGTAAGTAAAGGAATCGGGATTAGAGGGACTCATTAGGGATGTTGACATTAACTATAAATTAATATATGTAAATTATGTTTAAAGTAATATGGGAAACATTCAAAAACCTATAATATTATTCTTTTGTCGTAATCAATCCCAATAAATTAAATATAATTTAAAATGTTGAAAATAGTACTCAACTGTCATAATATGACCTTAAACGCCATTTTGAGCTTATGACGTCATTGCTCGTATTTTATATGGAAGTTCAATAAACTTAAGTAGGCCGATAGTATTGAATATAGTTTAGTGACGTCACGTGATGTTTTTGATGGGAAATTTGATAATGATTTTTGATGTGAAACATCTATAGGCGAGAGGTAAACCTGATTTTTGGCGCGGTGAGTGGCGACGCTTCGCCGCACTATATTATTATGAAAGGGCAATATGAAAATAATAACACAATGTGGGTAATCATAAATCAACTTAGTTTGATAAGCTGTAGCATACAGTAGGACAAAACTGTCATCATTTTCTGGAGACTATTCGTAATATTGTATTTTTTCATCATGCCATATTTAGTTCCTGTCGTAATCTGTACTTTTATGCCTATTAGTTGTATAAAATAATTTCGATGTTTCACATCTGACAGCCGCCCCATGACGGCTTACATTTTTTTATTTATCAATTTTGTTTTTAAATTGAAGATTATTATTTTTATTTTATTTTCTTCGTGAATATTAAGGTTGTATCCTCCCCCCTCCCCCCAGGGTCAGATCGCGGTGTCGGGGTCGGTGTCGGTGCTGCTGGACACGCTGCTGTGCTCGCTGGCGCCGCTGCTGGGCGTGGCGCGCGCCGTGCCCGCGCTGGCGCCGCCGCCGCGCCTGCTGCGAGACACGCTGCACAACATCGCCTACATCATGCCCGGACTGTAGCCCGCCACCACACCACCACACCAGCCCATCAACCCGGTAACACACCACAGTCCACAACACATACACACGTGACGTCATGCGATGGGACGGTAGTACAATATTCAACGACGACGGTATACAATATTAAGACTCTGAGTTGGGGTGTTAAAGAATCAAAAATGATGTGCAAGTGATAGGCGAGGAATGCTGTGATGTTTCCATCGATAAGATTACTGCGTTATTTGAGGCTAAAAAAATGAAGTAATCCTCGCTCCCTGGCACCACAAATCTGATCAAATGAGTAGCTAAAATTAGTTCTTTTTTCAAACTTACTTAGTCGCCAATGCATCGACGCCTTTAGTGTAAATGATGTCCGTGGGCCGTCAGATGGCTACTCAGCTCTTGTCGGCTGTTTGATTTGCATCATGGAGTATAGAGGTAAGGAGAGCTGTCTCTGTGTATGAAGTGTCCGTAAAACGCGTCCAATAACGTGACGCTGCAGTGCGCTAGGATAAATTTTATTGAACTCAACAAACTTCATTTCGCAGCTCCGTCTACAACAGCGTCAACAGCTATGTTCATGTCGTACTTATTGCGACGACAGCGCTATTGTCGTAGGATGATGCTATCCCTAGCACCTGGAGCATCTAGCTGCACACTTTTCTAACTTTCCCCTCGTGAGATGGCTCTCCTTTCCTCTATACTCCATGGTTTGCATGGAAAAATAATCGTTTTTTGACAGCTACTTGGTAACATACTGAGAATGAGATTAGATAGAATATTGTGAACGGGTGGTAGTTGTCGCTACAGTTCTTCTGATTCTTGTGAAACTTTATCAGTATAACTTCTCGTAAATTCATGAAAATACTTAGTTTATGTGAAACTAAGTAATAACAAATTTAGTTCAGTTTTTTTCATGGTTTGTATTATTAATTTAGTTTAATCATTGATTTTTGTGTTTAATTACAGCATTATAGTTTAAAGTAATTTGGTTAATTCTTAGCAAGTAAGTACTAGTTATTAGTTGTAAATAAATGGTTTCTTGCTGGAATGTATTCTCAAATGTTAATGTTAAGCCAAATCACGGCGACAAACGTAATCAAATGACAATCAATGTACTATAAGCCCCTTGCCTATAAAGAAATAAACGGGGAATTTGATCATTTATTACCAATGATGTATTATTGATATTTGGCTCAAGTATTTTTGTTCCTGGATCTGTAGTATATTGTTATGTATTAGAAGTGCCGATATGAATAAATGATTTTGGATTTGGATTAAGCACATTCAAATATTAAACCTAAAATAACCAAGATTTTATACTTATGACTTGCTTTGCTATTCATTTTTTGTAAAGTTCGTTTTTAGACGCATCTTAAAAATAAGACAGAAAAGAAAATTATAATTATTGTATCATAGTTTTTATTTTAACCGTGAATAGTGTCACGGATAATTTGTTTTAAGATTTGACTATAACAGTAAGCAAATTGTTTACCTATTTTCCTACATAGTTTAAGCAATAAAAATCTTATGTCTTTATATCCAGTTTTATTTTCGAACTGATGCTATAAATAATTATTTTATTTCATTTTAATGAAACAACAAATCATTAATTAATGGAAGACACGCTATAAGAAGAGAGGGTTTCTTGATAAATAAAAGAAAAAAATATTTTATTTATTATTTATTTTATAGAAAACGTCACCGTTTTATCTAGACATTACAACTTTGCCTATGAAAAATGATTAAATAATAATACATGAGACTACCATCATGCTCAAAATATATAATCCATGTTATGCTGACCAGCCAACTTGCTAGATAACCACATCCACAATATATTTTCAGCGCACCACCATTGAAGTTTTGTCAACAGGAACGATACAACATATTTACAGAGATTCAGTCCAAATCTAAATACTATTACTACTACTAGCTACCTAAATTAAACTTACATCTATGCTGGCCATACACGTATACTTGACAAGTTTGCAGCGGACTTGACGCGGCTTTCAGTAAACTTGACGGTGTATGACCACGCAGCTATCTGGCCATATAGCTATCTCGTGCACACTGGATGCCGCATCAAGTCAAACAACCAGCAGCTGTAGGAAGGCGAGGGTACCATTGCCATTGTCCATAATTTTGTAGTGTAAGGGTGTACACGCTTAGAAAGCTGGCTACTAGTGCCGATTAGGCGCAGGTCTTACTATAATGATTAATGATGTCAATGATCGTTAACTTGACAACATTTAAACCAGCTATACTCAACCTGCGGCCCGCCGGGCTTATGTGTTATGTACATTATTTTAAACCATTTTGAATTTAACCTGAGTAATCATTATCAATTTCTTTTTTGCGGCCCGTGACCCCCATGTCTTACACTTGTTTGTGGCCTCTATGAAAAAAACTTGATTACCACTCATTTAAGCAAAGGATAATATCGCACGCTCAGTGGAAAAAAGGCATAAGATGAAAATTGCAATTTTACAGGAGAGCAAAAAACTGTTAAAATATCAGTAAGTAGTCAAAGGAATTTACGTTATAATTACTTGTACAAAACGGACAAGATTAATGATAAAAATTTAAAAAAAAAATTGGTTGTCTGTAAAGTCGGTTTACGGACAATGGTTTTACGTGATAACGTCTATTTCGTAGAAGAATAATTTATGATATAAATAATGTAATGTAAGAACGTAATGGAAGCCCTACGCACGGAGCCGCGGTGCTACTCGCCAGTTGTGTCAGCTTGAACATGGCTTGACGCGCCACCGCGACCCGCGTATCTAGCTAGATTATAATATTAAATTTCATACTAACTATACGATTTTAAACATATTTGAGTTGAAAATTTGGTTTAAATCGTTTTAAATATCAGGAGCTGCGCGACATCTGTCATTTTCTTGACTACAACTAAAGTCCGAGTCGATGTACTGTGTAAAGTTCTTTCAAGTAGTTCATACCTATAAACAGAGATGACGCTATTATAGATTTTCGTTTTCATATAATAATAATACGTACGAGCTACGAGAAATCATTTCTTTTCAAAAGATTGTAAAATAAAATAAAAATTACAATTTTACATATTAAATAATTAATAATTTTAATATTTAATTACCCTCCTAATAAAATAATGATTACGTTACGTATAAAATTACTAATAAGTACTATTATGTTCGAGTTTGATCAGTATGGAATAATTATGTCATTACGCACAAAACTCCTTCTTATACTATGATTTTGTCGGCGTTTTCAGAGATTTAAGTGTGCCCTATGTTACAGTAGTGCCTATTGTGTTATTTCAGATCGTAGTCTGTGTGCTAAATTCAACAAAATATTGTTTTTGTATGCTCGCAAATCATGTTAAATATACTTAGTTATTTAAGTTTTCTCTGTAAGTGAAATGTATTATTTCTTTGAGAAAATAAATATCTTAAACCAGAAATTACAGATATATATTTCGTTTTATTATTATTCAGCGTATCTCTTTCTCGATACTTTGCGCGCGTTGTGGCTCGTGACCTTCCAAGCGGACCGATTACGCTTGAGTGGGAGAGAGACGGCCGGTCTAGCGTGCCTCTCTCTCTAATGCTGCGCGCGCTTCCGTGACGTTACTCGGTTTTCGTGAATGCCTCCCAGGCTCATCGTCTTTATAAACGTTATCTCGTTAAAAATAGAGCATATACAGCTTTTTTCCCCTTTCCAATTATATTAATAAATAAAATTCAAAGTACGACTTATGCTTTTTTTCCACTGAAGGTGCGATATGATATTTCATTTACAGTATTCATTTATCACATATACAAGTGTCCTTGATTACCAAATTTAATATTTATCAATACAATAAATTGTCTATCGGGCTCGTGATACATTTAATTTATATTAGCCCACTGTTGGGAATGTATCACTAGCAGTGGGCAGCACGCGACATCTATGTAATTCGTTTGTTTGGCAAACACGAACTAGTAATTATAAACACGAAGATTCAGAAGCAACTAGACCATCATGATAGCTTACAAGCCTACATTTTTTATGTAAAATTTAACATAAAATTATCACATCTTAAATTATTTTATTTTCTTTTATTATATTATATCATACAATAATAAAAATAAAACTTTGAATATTATGTGAAATAAAAACCGACCATGTATGTCATTCAATTTCCCAACATCATTGGCACAAAGAACTTATACATATATTACGTATCATAGGTACAGTCGGTAAAATAATTAGGTATGCTGGACATGATTCTAAAACCTGTAATTATTGATATTACAGATTGTTTGTGTTTTAACAATGTTAAATGATACCTGTTTAATGTAAGGTATGATTTAACAATGATTTAATATTACACATTTTTTACGTTATTATAAATGTTAAATCATCACTTCCTTAAACAGGTATCATTTAACATTGATAATAACACAAACAATATGTAATATTAAACATTACAGAGGGTTTTAAAATCATGCGCTGTATAATTAATTCTTTTATCGACTGTACATAAATGTTTAAATTTTAACACTGAAAAAATTGATCACCAATCTTCAAGTTGATTTATTACAGTGATAGATGATACATTTCTCTCAAATAATATTAAAAAAAATTCCAAATATCCGATGCAATAAAATACGAGATTGGTATAATAATATGTATTTGCTTCTGAGTGATGATTTGTGCAGTGCATTCTTGCTCTCGCGCTTCTGAAATTAAATATTATCAAATTATTATGATACCTACTCGCTATTCTCTCTACCAAGTCAACGATGACGTATTCATTCCAGCCCGGGTATACGTTTTATTAAAAATGAGGTAGACACAATATTAAAACAACTTAAACATAAAAATAATTTACTAACAAAAATAATATATCTCTATATGAAATTATTTTTTAAACTTAATTCATTTAATATATCCATAAAAGTAATGTTAATTTTTCTTTAACAAATAACGAACAACTATAAATAAAATTTTTATTCGTTTAGGAGTTATACTACACTGTATGTAGAATTGTAGACACAGACATATCAAACTTATAACAAAGAAAGAAAGAAATTATTTATTTTGTTAAACACTGCAACAAGTTATACAAAAATTTACATTTAATAAATCATTTATAAAATTATTATAAGTTATTACATAGACATAAGCTGCTGCAGCACTGCTCAATAAAAAAGGTACGCACTCAGCATATGCCGCGGTCAACCACGGCTACTGATTTTCAGTACGACCTTTATTGTATCACAGTTCGGGCGAGTGATTTCAGTTCGCCGCATGAAGAAAAAAAATATTAAGAATAGAATAGAATAAAATTTTATTTCTTCAAGTTAGCACTGCAATACAAACAGGCAATATTCTTACATAATACTTATAATAGATATTTTTGCAGCAGTGAGAACTTGACGAAATAGGGCCACACTCAGCACTGGCCGCAGCAAGCCACGACCGCTGGTTTTCAGGGCGACCCTAATTCGTATAGTTCGACTAGTGACATAAAATTAACACACTTTTATTTGCGTCGGGTTTATTAAGTATAGTTTAAAAGCATGTCTCACCGGGTGGCAGCCACCACGTACTGGTACTACCGGTGGTGAGCTACAAGAGGCGCCCCCTGCAGTTGGGCGCGCCGCAGTAGCAGTAGAGCGCCTTGCCGGGCACGGAGCCCACGTCGTAGTTGTAGTTCCACGTGAGCTCGGTGCCGGCGCGCACGTGCGACAGCGCGAAGAACGCCACCCACGGGAAGCGCGGGTCGTGCGTGTCCACGAACACGTTCTGCACGAACACGTTCGGCGAGCACGAGTGCTGGGGAGACAGAGTTGCAACTTGGATGGGTGACCGCTAGTGGCAAAAACATTCTTGAGCGTTTCCCTGCTTCGGTGGGCACGTAAAGCCGTCGGTCCCGGTTGTTATCATAAGATAACAGTCGTTAAGCCATGTCGGAGGCCCTCAGGCGGTTTGAAAACTTCCGACACTCGGGTTGGCCGCTAACCCCTCCACCAATCCGCACTGGAGCAGCGTGGTGGAGTATGCTCTAGGCCTCCTCAAGAGGAGAGACCCGTGCTCAGTAATGGACCATTAATGGGTTGAAGCCACATAAATATCTACCCGGCCGGGAATCGACCCCGGGACCCCTCGCTTCGCAGGCAGACTCACTATCAACTAGGCTACTGGGTCGTCAATATCTATAAGTACAGATACGTCAACAAGTGTGAAGTGACTTACATTGAGATAGCGGCCGATGTTGCCCTGCACCTTGGCGTCCATAATGTAGCACGACTCGTCTTTACCGAACAAAGTGCGCACCGACCTGACACAACACAACACAATATTTATTTAATTATCGTAAAATGTACAATGCACGAGAGCGATCCGGTATTTCACGCCAGATATTTGATGACAGAAAAAGTAATTAAAAATAAATCGAACACAATTAACACATTCAGTGCCATTGACACGCCTAGCGTGTCCACACTAATTCTTATCTGCATGCCGCCAGCACGCCGGGCGTGCTCACCGTTTTTCATCTATATCTCAAAGATTAGACAATATTATTGTCCGAAAGACTCTGAGCATAAACTTTCTGCCGTAAGCTAAAGTATTCTGAAGTGGTTCCAGGATCTGATATTTTTTTAAGGTTCATCAAAAATAATCTATTATGTAATGCCGCGAACATACCAGGCGTGTTCATCTCCAGCAGTTCTCAATCTTTTATATTATTAGGTCAATTTACTACATTTATAATGCCAATAATAAAATATAGAATATTTTTTATAAGTTATCATTTATTTTATTCCTTGGCACTTAGGTTGAACAAAAAAGATAAAATAAATTGCATAAAATATTTACCTATAATGTACCCCTTTAGGTACCTAATTATAAACGCTTATCAGCTATTGTGTAACTCGGATCTGTTTCCTTCTCTCTCTTTCACCAATATCTTTTCATTCATCGGAAGAAGACAAAACCCTGCCCAGGATCTATTCCAATGTTATAAAGCTGAAGAGTTTGTTTGTTTGGTTGAACGCGCTAATCTCAGGAATAACTGGGCCCATTTGAAAAAATCTTTCGGTGTTTGATAGCACATTTATTGAGGAAGGCTATAGGCTACTTTTTATCCCTAAAAAGTAAATGGTTCCCGTAAGACGTGGGTAAAACCGCGGGGCACTGCTAATATTAGATACGTTTGGCGATCGTTTATAAATAAAGTCCCTAGTAGGAATACCATTTACTTCAGTTGCTTGCCAATTATTTTTTTGGTAATAAAACAAACCCGAGTGTCATAAAAAGATTAGGTGAGCCGCACATTGGGACGTTACCATGCCTGCCGTAAGGTCTGTAACAAAGAGCGCAACAGGCGGCGTCCTATTCCCACGTTTTATTGCACCACGGGCAGCAAGTCTTTAACATTAGTATAGCTCCTTACATCAGTGTTCGAAGTGTTCGACATCGGATGTTTCCTACGATCTCTTCCTTTCACTGGATTTACGTTTATACTTACGAAGACCCCGGCTTGTGTTATTGGACCCTGTGATTGCTTTTGCAAAGACTCCGGCTAGTGTTATTGGACCTTGTGATTTCTCTTGCATAGACCCCCGCTTGTGTTATTGGACCTTGTGATTACTCTTGCAAAGACCCCGACTAGTGTTACTTTTGTGATTGTTTTTACGACGAGCTCAGCTTGTCCTTGTGAAGAATTTGGTATCCTTACCGGCTTCGCTAATTACTTCGCTTAAAACGGTGGTAAGTTAAATTATACTCTTATTATAAATGTGAAAGATACCTACATAGTTCGTTTCATTAACGTGAAAAATAATACTCTTAACAAATACAGTGTAAACTCCAAATAACGACACTGAAGGGACTGTGCATTTTATGGCGTTATAGAGAGGTGTCGTTAAATGGAGAGAAGAAAAATCAGAATTCTAAAAATATTTCAGACTAGTTTTAGTAGTTATGTACACAAAAACAATCTTATTTAATCTTATTGGGTATAGTCTGTTATTTTTGTATGACGTCTTTTGCTTTTACTTCGCCATGTTTACAGTTTGAAAGTTTGTGAGCAACTGAGGTCTGACAAAAATGATACCGTATAGATAATGCATGACATGTATACGACATCAACGCATTGGGTAATAACCTGTAATGTTGGTGTAAGTGTTTATAAATAAATAAATGACGCCTATTTATTAGTCATGGTCAAAAACAGTAGATACACGTGCAAGCAATCCCAATTTGAAAACAAAAGAATGAATTTCTTAGAAAGTTCGGTTTGCATGGTGCCGACTGTCGAGATTATAGTGGGCTAGGATAATAAAACGACAAAAAAACGTACACAGCTGCGCAGTTTTTATAAATTTTAGCAACTTACAAGGTATTTTACGTCGTTATTGAGAGTGAGTGTGACGCTATGTAGAGTGTATCATTGTATGGTAGACAAACTAAACCAACCAAAGTCAATTGATTTCGATGCTTTAGAGAGTTTGTCGTTAAATCGACTGACGTTACATGGAATTTACACTTGTTGTACGAGTTTACACTGTATAATAAATTCAATAGATACATAATTTGTTTGTTTCATACACTTTAATCGGTCCAAACATTGCGAGTTTTGGCGGGATACTTTAAACGTATTGTATTTGTACACACAATTTGTACACTGCAACTTTAATCATTTTCTGTCATATTAATAATATTTTGATGACTTTTGATATTTGAAAAAATGATTTTACATTTTAGGTAATGGATCCAATCGACAATTCTATGCCATCTTGCTCATGGGAAGACCCAAATTGGGTTTACCATGGGATAGAAGAAACTTTAGGAGCTATGGTAACTCTGGAATCAACTCCTCCAAGAGATGAACCAACTTCGTGTTTGACTGACGCTGAGCTCTATGGCATACTCTGTGACAATATTATTGACGAAATGGAAACAGATGAATCCGAACCGGAACCGGAACCCGAACTGGAAGTGCAGAACATTGAAGAAGTACCTGCTATTAATGTACCCGATCGTGAATGGTGCCCAGGTAATCCTTGTGATTATCCAGTAATACCATTCACGCAGACTCCAGGCCTCAAAGAAGATATCGTCGATACACCCATTGGCTACTTTGATGCTATATGCAATATGGAGTTACTTCAATTGCTAACAGATTGCACTAACAATTACGGTGAACGCGAGAAGTCGTCAGCTAGTGCGGACAAAAGTAGAAGTAAATCGTGGAAGGCAATAAGTTGTGAAGAGTTGAAACTGTTTTTTGGCCTACTTCTTCATATGGGTTTTATAAAACTAAATAGATTATGTGATTATTGGAAACAAGAAATTTTTTTTAATCAGCCAATATTTTCATTGACGATGGCAAGAAATAGGTTTTTACTTATTTTAAGAATGTTATGCGTTAGTATAGGAGAAACAGCAACAAGTTATAGCAAAATCAAAAATATAATAGATTTTTTTAACAAAAGAATGTCAGAATTATATTACCCAACAAAAAATATTGTTATTGATGAGTCAATGATGCTTTGGAGAGGTAGATTACGCTTTAGGCAATATATGAAAGGAAAAAAAAATAAGTATGGTCTGAAGTTCTATGCACTAGCTGACCAGTCTGGGGTAATATTGAAACTGCACCTGTACGGCGGTGCGTCTGATGTTATTGTGGGAGGATTAAACCACGTTAACAAAGTGGTAATGCATTTGATAAAAGAATATTTAAATGTAGGGCACCATTTATTTATGGATAATTTTTATACAAGCGTTAATTTGATAGAAGATTTATACTATAAGAATACTTATTGTACAGGAACACTACGAAAATTTCGAAAAAATAATCCTCAATTAGTTGTAAAAACAAAATTAAAAAAAGGTGAATTGTGTATACAACATAAAAATAATGTGTGTATAATTAAATGGTTGGATAAGAGGGAAGTCATGGCGATCTCTAGCAAATACAAAGGCAACTTTAACATTATTACTAATCGAAGGGGGCAAAGTAAAGCAAAACCAGAAATGATAACAAAATATAATAAAAATATGAATGCAATAGATAAGCATGACCAAATGCTATCATATTATACGTGCGAGCATAAATCTTTGCGGTGGTATAAAAAAGTTATCATTCACATCATGCAGATCGTCATGATCAACTCTTATTTCCTGTACAATGAGTATTCAACTCGAAAATTAAGCTTATATGATTTCCGATTAAGCGTCATAAAATCCATCGTGGAACCCTACATAGAACGGGAACAACAAATCCCATTACATAGACAGGTACATTGCTTGATGAAATTGGAAAAAAATTATCACGGAAAAACCAAACGAAAAAGATGCGTACATTGCTGGAGAACAAAAAAAGGAAGAGTAATGTCGCTATTTGGTTGCGACACCTGTCCGCAACAGCCAGGCTTGTGCATGGAATGTTTCAGACCGTATCACAAATATTAAGTGGTACTAAACTTATTCATAGATACCTACTGATTAAGTAAGAGTTGTACTCCACTTATCAAAAAAAAAATTTTTCCAATGTGCATTTGATCAAAGAAAAGGACAATTTCTATTGATAATTATTGTATAATATTGTTGGTCTAATTACGTTGATTTTTTAACATTTATCTTTAACATAAGTAGTAACTATAATATTGTACACACAATAAGTGCTTTAATAAAGACGTTGATTTCTCAAATCACTATTATTATTTCAATTGAAATCACAACCCTTAGGAACTCAATTTCTTTCCTCAAGAGAATCATAGAAACCTTTTAAACAATCAAGGCAACTAATTTCTCACTTTTCTTTAAAAATATCAATGATAGCTTTCATTTTATCGTAACGAACGCGACCGTGATAATTTGCTAGCTCGCATGCTACAACACTTCCGAAATATTCATTGCATCGAATTTCAATATTAGTATTGTTGTTACAAGTCAACCCTGGTTCAGTCATGGTACCAATTTCTTTATATTTAGTAATTGTTGGTCTTCCGTCAGTCATGGTGTTTACATCCTTTTTGTCATATTCATCCATTTGTTGCGAATATGTCCATTTTTGGGAGTAAGGTACATCTTGTAGTTCTGTAAATATATCTTGCGATGAGTTCGGTGAGCTTGATGCGTTCGCGATGTATTCTGAAAGCAAATAATGATCAACAATTATTTAAAGTCGTATAAAGTGGCTATAACTTTTAATAAATGTCATTTTTATTAAAAAAAAAACAATTAGGCGAAAAAACCAAAAATATACTAACGTAACGTAACGACAACGTCGGCAAATATTTTCATCTTCTAAATTCTGTGCTTCGTGTAGGTAAAAGTGTATAACCCAAATTAACTATTCTATGCGGACGAAGTCGCAGGCAAAAGCTAGTATTTAATAAACAATAAGTTCAAAACATTTACTGTCTCCAAATTAAAATCTAAACTTCTTAGAATTGTAGACAGATTCCTGTAACGTTTTAAACATCTGGAGTTGAAATGTTATCAGCCTATTTGTAAAACAATAGATGCGTCAGCAGTCAGCACGGCTTGTTTATTGTGTTATTAGCGATAATATATAACAGTGCAAATAATGTTTTCAAACACAATCGTCGGTTTTTTAAGAATCTTTTTGTTCCTTAATTCTTTTGTGTAAAATTGATGCGGTTAATTACTTGCGGTGCTGCTTCAAAAACCTTATGAAATACGTTAATATTGACAATATAATGTGCTATCTATAGGTACCTGCATATCATAAAGTAGGTACCAGGTACCGACCGAATGATTTACAATTTAACACTAATCCACTACGTCACAATAAGTGCACTAAAAGTTTTAAGACAAGATAAGAGAAATATGTTATCGGCTCACCTCCTACTTTTGGGCGTTTTTGTGAGGGTGGGCTATCTGCTTG